>QXVZ01028791.1:0-11832 GCA_008931825.1 Phallusia fumigata
AATGTGTTCGTGCGAATGTTTGCGGTGTTTATACAATTCGGGTTGTTTATTATTTCGACTTTTAGTCCAGTGTTGTGAAATGTCAAACCTCCAATGAGCGTTGAGTATTGTTTTCGTGATTGTGACGTCATAATATAATACTATGCATTTCGAACTTGTCTGTTTTGCATTTAAGAAAGTTTAGAAATTAGTAAAACTGTTGCCTTGAGGGATTTTTCCTCGGCTCTTATATTTGTGTGACACTTGCCTAAAGAATTTGGAACGGTTATCCCACAGCAAGGGCCGGCAACCTTTAGAATTAATACCCGTTCGGGATTCCTTTTACCGAATTACAAAACCGCTAGGTGTCACAAACCATACTTGATCACTAGTGAAAGAAAACAGAATTTAAATTTCACGGGACTAAGTTGATTTGGCAATGAAATGTGGGTTTTTTTGAGGATATTAACATTTTTCTTCCAAGCGATGGCGCTACAGAGTCAAAAAAACAACACTTTGTTTCAATTTGTGACAAACAGTACAAAGTATGAAAACAACAATAGATTTTTGCTCATTTATGACTTCATAATATACACAACCCAATTAGTGATTGCAGAAAATAGCGCACAGATTTGAGATGACGTTTAATCCTGAAAAGTCGTAAAACCCTTAATTTCATTGTTAGCTTTTGAAACGTCCACATATCCCGCATGTGTGCGCTTTAGAGTGACCACAAGCAGGAAAGGTGTCTCCGAAAGGCATACTTGTGAAAAACTGCTTGAAGTGGCAGTTTTCAACTTGGGGAAATTCCCCATTAGGGCGGAATTTTGTGTTTTCAAATGTAATTGCACGCACGTTTTAGATTTATTTATTTGTTGATTAAAACACTATTCCAAAGCTATTACAAATTACTTTTTAGTAATAAATAATAAACTCTAGAAAGTTTATAATTGTAAAAGCTTGGCTTTTTCTTCTCAATATGTAAACATATTATTAACAAAGTAAATTTCGAGTGAAAAATTAGCTTTGAATATTGGTTAAAGGGAAATAAAAAAGGTTGAGAACCTCAGCCTTCATGCATTCATCGAAAAGAACCTCACCTTATGTCCACAACGTGTTTTGGTTCACGAAACCAGCGGGTGTCTTCTATTCTTCCGGCTTATCATGGATCGCCGACTCGAATATCTCAAACTTAAACACAGAGACTCCGGAAACGCGGTGCCCGTCGCCGTGGCAACCGTGTTGGTGCAGGTACAGTCACGTGATGCCACTGCGATATTTGTTTGAGGTGTGAAGTAACACTGGGGGAGCCAGGTCTATTTGTAGCACATTCTTATGGCTTTTTTTTCATGTAATGGAAATTGCAGCGTTATGTGGTAGTTATATTTATTTCTTCGTGAGTTCTATTACTTAAGCAGAGGTTAAGGAGAAAATGAGCCGCGGTAGGGAGAATAAAAATTAGCTGGATTAAATCAGCAGAAATACCAGTCAGCAGAATATTTACTTCACTCTGAAAAGTTTTTGCTTCTCAGTTGGTATTAATTTTTGTCGAGCCTGGGTTAGATACCGAAAATAGGTATCGAAGTACAATTCGCAAAGAACCGACGTGTGTTTGTTAATAATGCCAAGTCCAAGTAATACATATCCCTCACAGCAAAAGGGAGTTTTGCAGCGTCATTCATGGCTTGTTGGCGTGCAATATACCTCAAGTAAATAATGCAGCGTTTAAATAATGCAAACCCTGCAGCGAAATGTATACCAAGATATTCAATAAGGAAACAAATTTACACGAACCTTGCTGGTGGAACTCCTTTGGGAGATCCCCAACTTTCAGATTTGTTCAGACATTCAGCACAAATTTACCCTCGTTGACAACGCACTCCGATTGGCCGCCTCGTGAAGTTCAATTCAGTTGCAACGTTTAGCTTTTGAAAAGGTTTAATACAGTCGTAAAAGCAGTTACAGCTTTCGCAAATACAAAAACAACAGCTAATAAGATAACAAATGAGGAAACAAACCAATGTGCGCTCCCNCAAATGAGGAAACAAACCAATGTGCGCTCCCAATGTTCTTGCGTCGCCAACGTATAAGCAGTTTTTCTGAGTAGACTTTCCCGCCACTGAAAAACCACCCCCACAAAAAAGTGATTCGATCATAACAATCTACAGTGTTTGTTTGCGCAATCCAAGTAACAATTGCGACGCCTGACGCGCGCGATCAATCAAAACAGAACGTCGGCGCTTGTGACGAAACAGAGGCAGCGCGCCGTCCAATGCCCGCCGAAGTGAAAAGGCGACGAAGGAAAAAGGCAGCGTCTGACGCCAAACAGCCTCGAATTTCACTACGCCGCAGACGAAGGGCGTTGTGTTGTCAAACGACGATGTGGTGCAGACGCCGATGCGGCCTTTATGAAAGCACGGACAGATGGATATTTCTTCAAAGTGGTTGTGTACTGGGAGTTTAAATCGTTTAGAACAGAAAGAGTATTTTGTTGTTATTAAACAGAATATTTGTGAAGGCGTAAGTAAACAAAAAGTACCTCAGTACGACAGGGCTGCAGAGGACGTTATGTCGAATCGGAGTCGGTTTTCCAAGCTTCTCTGTTCAGAAAGCGTGGCCCATGCATACAGTTCATATTTGTGTGTAGTATAACGAAAAGCAAGTTGCGCAATATATACATTGTATTTATAACACATGGTAAGCGAGTGTAATGGACAGTAGAAGCAGTTAGGAGCGTAGGGAGTCTGGAAAGGAATGTAATTATTCATCAAGTCAGCAGATCCACACTCAACAAGGTCAGAATTGTATGGCGATACATATTATACAACTGGTTGTAATGAGTGCAACAAACAGGCCTCCTTCCGTCATTGTGTGCTAAGGTCTCTTATAACAGCGCAACAAGTTGAAACAGGCCACTTTACGTTCGTCGGTAAATTATTGGCAGAACGAATAAATCGTTTTCTAATTGCGCTTTGTATATTTACACGCCAACGACTTTGGCAAACTCGGAACTAATTAACAACAGGGGTCAATATCCATTTTCGGCATCGGCCATATGATTTGTTTTTTTTCTTTTTCTTTTCACCTTTTTAGCCAACCTATTGGATAACATTGCGCCTATATCGTCCTCCCCAGGTTAAAAAAATCATTTTCAGTTTATCATAAACTTTCAGAATCATTGAATTGATTTTTGTTGACTGTGCGGAACTGGTTCAATTACGTCAGACGCATCATGAAATGAACGCAAAAGTTGAATCAGCACCACAGCAGCCAAGTGGGGACGATAAGGGTCCAGCAAACACAAAGTACTTGTCCGGCACAATGTTCTGTGTTTCTTGCGGCCCCTTATCATGGCTTCTGTCGGCTGTAAGTGTATCGGGGGAACTCTGACTGGAGAGAAGTGTGTAGCCAGGTGGTAGCCCTCTCATGGCTGCGTCAGCCACTTGTGCTTGGAGAAGAGCAGCGATTGTTAGTTGTGTTTTGTGTCCAGCCCACGTACTCATGTCTTATCGTTGTGAGTGAGCGACTCCTTTCGCGACGAACGAAAGTTTGTGAGTCAACACGTGAGAGCCTAGACGGCTGTTTGATTCTTCCATGCGCGAAGGTAGAGGTTTGACAATGTATTTTGCTTAAAGCATGTTTTCTTTTTGAACACAACGGCTTTGGATAATTGATGTTTGGCATCAAGTTTTAAAGTTAGGATTAACTTTAAATCACTCCTCAAGGCTACATACGTGGTTAAGAACGTTACAGAATTTTTCATCTCGTTAAAAATTCCAAATGCATTGGATTTTTCAGGGAATGTGCTATCACGGATATTGAATTGATATGATTCATCCAGGCAGTTAACACCGACGTATACCTATTTGCGTCAGCATTACCATTTTGGCAATTTCTCAACTTAACAAGATCGATAAACGTATGAAACATTGCCTTTGCAGGTGCTATAGGTATAGGATCAAGCCATTTGGATTATAAAATATTTTTAAGCAAACCTTCACCACAGCAACATCGCGTTTCACTGTGACGCCGCTATGGAAGAGGAACTTAAATGTCCCGTGTGCCATTGTCTGTTTAGAAATCCGGTCATGTTGCCTTGCAACCACAATGTTTGCTACCAATGTGCGGAGAATCTAATCATGAAGGTAAGGTTCGTTGATTAGAAGGGAAAATAAATCTCGGATTTTCGGTCTTGCAATATTTTCATTTTTTGATCTTTAATGCCAAAAGATTAGACCCACATTTCAAAACGCTCGTTGTGCCTTTTGTTTAGTTGGTAGTGTTTATTTAGTAGCTTGTGTTATGGTACAAGACAATGCATGAACATTATAGTAAAGAACATCACCTAACTAAAAGATACGTCAAAATCTATCATACGAGTAATTAAATGATTACAATTTTTAGTGTAATATGTTGATTTTTGATGTTACCTGTCTTTTATCTCACAGTCGTCAAGCGCAAACACCCAACTTCCACAAAGCTACAGTTTCAAGCAAACCAGCAAACCGGCTGGAAACGAAGTCGACAAAATGTCTTTGATCAGTGAAGCAGTCCTCAGCGATTCCGACAGCGGCTATTCCGGAGGTTCGGCTGGCTCTGGACCCGGGGAAACCCCTTCACCCCCCGTCCTGGGGTCCAGTGTCTCTGCCATGGTCGCGTCACTGCAAGGGGGGAAATCGAGCCCTACCATAACGCCCCCGAGCCCCCCGCAAAACGGAATANTCAGTACGTCAGGGCTGCAGAGGACGTTATGTCGAATCGGAGTCGGTTTTCCAAGCTTCTCTGTTCAGAAAGCGTGGCCCATGCATACAGCTCATATTTGTGTAAAGTATAACGAAAAGCAAGTTGCGCAATATATACATTGTATTTATAACACATGGTACGTGAGTGTCATACATAGTAGAAGCAGTTAGGAGCGTAGGGAGTATGCGAAGGAATGTGATTGTTGATCAAGTCGGCAGATCCACACTAAGGTCAGAATTGTATCGCGATACAAATTATACAACTGGTTGTAATGAGTGCAACAAACAGGCCTCCTTCCGTCATTGTGTGCTAAGGCTCTTCTAACAGCGCAACAAGTTGAAACAGGCCACTTTACGTTCGTCGGTAAATTATTGGCAGAACGAATAAATCGTTTTCTAATTGCGCTTTGTATATTTACACGCCAAAACGACTTTGGCAAACTTGGAACTAATTAACAACAAGGGTCAATATCCATTTTCGGCATCGGCCATATGATTTGTTTTTTTTTCTTTTTCTTTTCCCCCCTATTTAGCCAACCTAATGGATAACATAGTCCACGCTAGGTTACAAAAATCATTTTGAGTTTATCATGAACTTTCAGAAACATTAAGTTGATTTTTGTTGACTGCACGAAACTTGTTGTTACGTCAGACACATCATGATATGAACGCAAGAGTTGAATCAGCACCACAGCAGCCAAGTGGGGACGATAAGGGTCCAGCAAACACAAAGTACTTGTCCGGCACAATGTTCTGTGTTTCTTGCGGCCCCTTATCATGGCTTCTGTCGGCTGTAAGTGTATCGGGGGTAACTCTGACTGGAGAGAAGTGTGTAGCCAGGTGGTAGCCCTCTCATGGCTGCGTCAGCCACTTGTGCTTGGAGAAGAGCAGCGATTGTTAGTTGTGTTTTGTGTCCAGCCCATGTACTTACGTCTTATCGTTGTGAGTGAGCGACTCCTTTCGCAACGAACGAAAGTTTGTGAGTCAACACGTGAGAGCCTAGACGGCTGTTTGATTCTTCCATGCGCGAAGGTAGAGGTTTGACAATGTATTTTGCTTAAAGCATGTTTTCTTTTTGAACACAACGGCTTTGGATAATTGATGTTTGGCATCAAGTTTTAAACTTAGGATTAACTTTAAATCACTCCTCAAGGGTACATAGGTGGTTAAGAACGTTACAGAAAACTTTTCATCTCGTTAAAAATTCCAAATGCATTGGATTTTTCAGAGAATGTGCTATCAGGGATATTGGATTGATATGATTCATCCAGGCAGTTAACACCGACGTATACCTATTTGCGTCAGCATTACCATTTTGGCAATTTCTCAACTTAACAAGATCGATAAACGTATGAAACATTGCCTTTGCAGGTGCTATAGGTATAGGATCAAGCCATTTGGATTATAAAATATTTTTAAGCAAACCTTCACCACAGCAACATCGCGTTTCACTGTGACGCCGCTATGGAAGAGGAACTTAAATGTCCCGTGTGCCATTGTCTGTTTAGAAATCCGGTCATGTTGCCTTGCAACCACAATGTTTGCTACCAATGTGCGGAGAATCTAATCATGAAGGTAAGGTTCGTTGATTAGAAGGGAAAATAAATCTCGGATTTTCGGTCTTGCAATATTTTCATTTTTTGATCTTTAATGCCAAAAGATTAGACCCACATTTCAAAACGCTCGTTGTGCCTTTTGTTTAGTTGGTAGTGTTTATTTAGTAGCTTGTGTTATGGTACAAGACAATGCATGAACATTATAGTAAAGAACATCACCTAACTAAAAGATACGTCAAAGTCTATCATACGAGTAATTAAATGATTACAATTTTTAGTGTAATATGTTGATTTTTGATGTTACCTGTCTTTTATCTCACAGTCGTCAAGCGCAAACACCCAACTTCCACAAAGCTACAGTTTCAAGCAAACCAGCAAACCGGCTGGAAACGAAGTCGACAAAATGTCTTTGATCAGTGAAGCAGTCCTCAGCGATTCCGACAGCGGCTATTCCGGAGGTTCGGCTGGCTCTGGACCCGGGGAAACCCCTTCACCCCCCGTCCTGGGGTCCAGTGTCTCTGCCATGGTCGCGTCACTGCAAGGGGGGAAATCGAGCCCTACCATAACGCCCCCGAGCCCCCCGCAAAACGGAATAACCCTCCCGCCATTGCCGGAGTCTGTGTCGTGTCTCACTTGTCCAATCTGCCACCGTACTTTGTTTCTTGACGAGCGCGGTGCAAAAAGCCTGGACTGCAACGCGATGTTGAAGAGCATCGTGGATCGTTATCACAACTGCGATGGTCGCGGGATCGAAACCAGCCCACCAACTTTAAACAACACTCCAGTCGCAAACTTTTGCCAGCTGTGCCCTTCGACCGACGCGCCGCAGAAGGCCGTGGTCAAGTGCTTGCAGTGCGCGGTGTTTTACTGCGCGAATTGCCGCGAAAAATGCCACCCGTCCCGAGGTCCTCTAGCCCAGCACAAACTAGTCGACGCCAGCATTGATTGCAAAGTGACGTCATCGCGTGCTGACGTAGAGAAGCCGCCACGTGCGTACCCGGGTCTACCGAGCAAACCCCTTCTCAAAAACGGGATAAGGTTAACCCCATGCCCCGTGCACCCATCGGAAAGTACAAGTTTACATTGCGAGACCTGTCGACTATCGCTCTGTGTTCAATGCAACGAGGATGGAAAGCATAAATCCCATGAGGTCAAGGCGATCGGCGGGCTGTACAAAACACAAAAGGTAGGTTGTTTTCAGGGTTTTATAACTTTGTGAAGTGGGGTACGAACTTTGCATGTTTAAACCAGAGGCACCTGTTTGTTTGGGAAACTAAGTAATTATTTCCAACAAAAAATGGTCCGAAAATGTTTTTAATTGGTACTTAACACTAGAATCCCTTAGCTTAGATAACAAACAAGGATAAGGCCGAGAAATCTTCGTTAGCTTGTATTAGCAGCGCTTCGTTATATTTGGATTAGGGCAAATTGCGGATAATCAAAAAACCCAGTTAACACTGAATGGATCGCGTAAATCTGGTCTTGGATGTTCAGCAAGCAAATTCTTCGTTGTTTTGTCAACATGCCAATCAATTATATATCGCAGTATCATTCTTGTGATGTTTACTGTGTTTCACCACTAAAGCATTAGTTACGAAAGTTTTAAAACATTGGCGCAGACAATAGATAAGGCAAATGCTCATGGTATATTAACAAAAACCTTGGTAGCTAATTTTAGGGTTCACATGTTTTTCCGGATGTTTTCTGCAAACAATGGCGCTCGTGTTACGTTGCTGAAGTGATTGTTCGCTCACAAAGCGTAGGCGAAGTTGTCTGATCAATTGGATCCAGTTTCTTTTGTGCTTCTGCTTATTACTGTTGTACGTGTGGCGTGTTTGGCACCAAACGAGTATTGTTGTCATTGTATTTGTCTGTGTAGCTACTGTGGCAAACCCTAATTGTTGCCGAAGGGTTGCAAAGTTTGCTTTTATTGACATCGACTTTGGATATGTTTAAATGTTAATTCTCATAAATCTCAAAAAAGCTTACAGTAAGCAAGATTTTATTTTTGATTTACGACGGTGTTTTTTCCCTCTGCAAACATTTGAGCGATTGTTTATCAGGCAACAATATTTCGCTCTCCTCGGCAAAACAGCCATAAATTTCCACTTCAACTAACAGTCGCGAAAATCCATTGTTTTTCGCGCCAATCCCCCTCTCCAACATTGTGACGTCACACAGCTGGAGTGCCGTCTCAATTTGCGCTCAGTGGATTAAGTGGGGGGCTGAGGGTGACGCTCGGGCCAGTCAGGCTGCTACGAGACTTATTAGCGACTCGCGCAGCTGCTTTTTGTTCGTGATTAGCGCGCTCGGTCGTCGGGCAGTGGCGTTAATTTGTAGCAGCTCAACGGGAGACCAACACTCTATCTTCGGTTTGCGTAGGGATTTATGGCGCTTCGGGTTGACTGATGTTGTGTTTGTTCTTCATGGTGGGAGCCTGGGAACAAATTGGTGTTGAACTTGTCCAAGATAAAGACGATGGGCAAATTTGTCCTTTAGGAATCACACCCTCGTAAAAATGGCCAGCGTGAAAAAGTTATGTTGTATTGAGTGAATTCTTAACGTGGCATCTTAACATCTTACACAAAACACCTTTTTTGTGTTCGAAATATGTCAGCGATAGATCCAGTACAAATATTTAAATTACAAAAACTCTACCTAATCTAGGAACACCAACCACTGACTTGGAAAGCAGTTTAATTGAAAACATAAACGCCGGAGGGTTTGTGTGTAATGAACTTATTGTAATGCACACATTTCAACAATCGCTGTTGTAAGCATCATTGCATAATGACAAGAAACTCAAAACCCTGCGTTAATATTATTGTTTGAAACTTAAGACAGCTTGTATTGCAATATTTGGTAAAAAAGACGAATTTCTTCATCAGGCAATGTGTCAAAGTAAGACTGACAGTTATAAATTGTCATAAAACTCCCCATAAACCCTCTTATCCTTGTTTTCGTCATCAACTGCCCTTATTCAGACGTCGATTNCTCTTATCCTTGTTTTCGTCATCAACTGCCCTTATTCAGACGTCGATTTGACGTCGACGCGACAATCCAATCGATTATTTCGTAATAGTGAAGCATTGTTAGAATCGCAAATCGATGATTAAACAATAAACAAGCAACATAAAATCACCCAAGCGTGCTACGTCATCGTGCTAACTGGTGTGTGACGGTTTAATTGTTACGTCATTAACGGACGGTACATGACCGATCAACGACACGAAAATCCAACCCTCGCTTTCGTCACAGCGGGTTTTTGTGACGTAAATCCGCCGGCCACCCTGTCAGTATTTGCTAGAGACTTACCTGGTAAGCGTTTAATGGAAAAACAATTTGCGAAAGGTGAGGAGGAGATCGAATCACGTGATCGGCACGTCTCACTTCCTCACTCATTGTTTAATCCGCGAGCAAATGAACGATGGTTGCACCCACAGGGTTCGCGGTTCTTGTGGTGTTAGAACGAAAAGAGATGGACGATTGCCTTTCGAGGGTTTCCAGCTGATAACGCACCGAAGTTTTGGTTTATTTGTGGTGCAAATTCTTTTGGCGTCGTTGTTGGGTACGTTTGGGTTTGTGTCCTGTGAAATTCACATGCGACAAACGAATTTATAGGCCTTTTTAAAAACTAGCGAAAGCAGTAAACTTTTTTATGTAAAAGTTATTTTATTTTAAAGTTTATTGAAAGGCCTCCAACATTGTGTAAAACCTGCAACGTTGACCTGCGAAATCTAAACGATCGTACAAACGCGATAGTTTTTGACGAATTAAAGCTATTTTTATTGCTTAATCGGATTTTGTTTCTTATGTTACATTTGATGGCATGGGGGCATCTATTAAAAATTAAACGTCCGAGCTTTCCATCTGTGAACTTGTTATGTGTTAGCGGACCAGGCGAGTCGTTTAAAATTAATGACCCATCCTCGCATTAGCCCTATCCAGTGTTGTGTTAATCGACATGCAAAACACGCCAAATGTTGGGACATCAATAATTCAAAACACTTGTTAACAAGCGATTGGCGAAGCTAAATTCTAATTTACTGGCTGTAATGGACACCAGTGACTTGAAACATGATCGATGTTCACTTGTGAGATCAGATGATGTGTGTTTTATGGCTATTTTCGCGGATATAGTGAAACCGTTTCCTAATGACACTTGTCTGCAATTAAAAGACTTCAATCGCTCCGGTACTCTGCTTAACAGCACCGCAAGGTTTTTCTATAGTTTCACTTTGTGTGTTGAAACTAAACTTTCGGACTGTGCACAGCTGAAATGAAAATCTATAAGATGTCACTACTTTCTCTGCAACTGCGTTGTCAAAAACCTCAGTACACAGGCTTGCCTTCAACAGCCCCCGAGGCAAACTCATATTTAAACACCAAATTAACGAAAGTTCGGGTTTATTATTGGAAACACGCATGCGCACATTCACATACGCATACGTTCGAAATAACGTTCTATCCATCATCAACTTTATGAAAACCAATCGGTAGGTCATGGAAACGAAGGGCAATTTTTCAAACTCTTGTGGTGGTAGGTTGGATTTGTTTCTCTTCATCCAATAATCATTTCAGCGAACCGCCTTTCGAGTCGTGTGGGGGTCAGGCCACCGGCTTACCGGTCGCGTCTGCATTAAATTGCCATCCGTGTATTTGCTTAGTGATTTTTATCGAGCGATGTGGTGGCGCCAGACTGGAGTTCAGCAGAGGTTTTATCATCCGAATCTCGGAGACTCGACGGCTGGCAATATGATGTGGCGTTATGTTGAATGCATGATTATGTTGGATCAGTCAACACGTTATTGCCCTCGTCGTACAAGGCACCTCTCAAAATGAGCGATAATTGAGCAAGGACGAAAAACGACATATTTCAAGCCACGGTGTAAAGTTACACACGCACACTGTGCTTTTAGTTAGTTTGGCTTGGCATTCTGCGCTCTGCCCTTTGTATAATGTTTACCAATTGTTTTAGATGGGTTTTGTTTGGAGAAAGTTCGCCGGTTACTGTTAAATGTAAAAACTCGTGTAACGTCACACATAAATTCATATCTGTGGATTAACTTAGTGGTCCCCAAACGGGGAGAAATTCATTTCAGCGGAGAAATTTTGTGAATAAAGGGAAGGAATTTCCACTTGATAGCTAAGTTATTCTTTATAAGTGTAGTATTACTTTTCAGTTTGACAAGTAGTCCAAACCTTAACTGACAGCGAAACGAGTAACTTAACTGACAGCGCGATCCACTACTACACGAAATCCCTGCAACTCCGGAAAGCATTTTACCCCCTTCGATACACGCTGTCCACTTTTAAACTTCGATCAATAGCCGGTCACAAACCGGTCGCTTGCCCTTTGTTTGAATCGCCGATGGTACAGGATGTGGGATTTGGGTCGACTGGTCATCAAATATGCATTGCACAGACTGCAAGTAAAGTGTGTCGTACCGACAGGTTGTGGGGATAGCTTTTTAACTGTTGTACGTCGCTATTCCCTCCTGACTGTCCCCCGTATGTCAAAACTGCAGCCATACCTGCAGTATGCACTGACAACA
>QXVZ01028796.1:9992-23563 GCA_008931825.1 Phallusia fumigata
GCAGCAACAAAAATAGCAAATTGAGTCATTTATCACCACCAAAGTATTCAATCAAAAAACTAGTTTTCTGTGACTGGGCGAGTTTCAAGCCATTTCTTGATGTTGGGTCTCTGACTGAATGCTTCGCGAAGTTTCAGCACACCCGAAAAGGCACTGAGGTCCACTTTCAAGGATTTTATCAATATGTCGGTGGCCACGTATACCACGGCATCGGCAGCTGAAAACTGAACACAAAAGTGAAAATTTATCGTATTTTTGAAACCTAAATTATTGTTTTTAGAAAGAAATATTAATTTGTGAAATGTTGTTAATGTAGGAATAAATCTTACTTCTTTCAGTATGTATGGTCCAGGTGAACAGTTGATTTGTTCCTGAAGTTTTTCCAGCTTCGGTCCAATGGAATCTTTCATAGCAGCAGCTAATTTTTCTGCCTATTGATTCAAGCATTAACGATACTTTAAATGCTCGAGTTATGAAAATGACGTTTACTTGTTGTTATCTACCTTAACAGCCTCATCCTGTTCACCAAACGGAAGATTTTGAAACGCTTCAAAGATCACCTCGATCCATGTATCGACTTGAGCTGCTTCAATGGGGCTTTCGCCTTCAAGTTTAAAGTGGCGTGCAAGATATCGTACCAAAGCACGACTGTGAGCGATTTGAACTCCATCAACAAAAAGCACAGGCATTTGCCCAAATTGCATAGCTGCAAACACACAACAATAAAAGCTATGTACAACACTCCATTTTATGTGCTTTCGTACATCAAGTACTCACTTGGTTTGTGTTTGGGCCATTCTTCACTACTGTACCGAACGTCTTCGTAGGCAACACCGGCCTCTGCAAAGAGTAGGCGCGCCATTTCTCCCAGGCCACGGGCTTTGAAGTAACACAATTTAAATTGTGGCATATTTGGCGTTTTTTGTGTTTCAAATGGTTACAACGGTCCTACAACAAACAACGCGGTATTTGTAGCAAATCTACACTTTATGGCTGCACCACTTCCTTACGACAATGCTTGATTGTAACGTTTGACTAGCTACGCCCGAGCTTGTAAGCATTGACTTTTCTGCTGGTAACTGCTGCCTGCAAAGAAGTATCAAAACACACTTTGCATCAAGCGAATGACTATTCCACCTTCGATAAAATTTACCGTAAAATGAACTACTGCGCCAGCAGCATCCATCCTGACCACAGTCCAAGCCTTTTCTACCTCTCCGCGAAACACTTCCTTTTTTCATGTAGGAGAAGAAAAGAAACGTAGAGCTTAAGCGCCAGTTATCTCGCATTTGAGGGTGTGTGTGACGAACGTTTGCGTGTGTAAGAAGAAGGCATTCGCTTTCAGTTGATTTCGAAACAACTCGAGGAAGCTTCTGGCAATGCGATGCTCTTTATTTTGGGCAGTGATAGGATTACTCCTCTTCGATATCGCTGAGTCACGTTGCAATGTAATCGATGTAGAAATCTTGCTTCGTCATACTCGCGGTTTTACTTTAAGCTGTGCCAAAAACGGGCAGACAAAATGTGCTTCGTCATTCTTTCAAATGTACTGGAAGTGATTGCATGTCTCAGCAACGAACTAATGACGGGTGCCATTCAAACACTACGTCTGTACCAACTACCAACACCTTTATTAAACGGAAATCAGACGGGGGCTATAATATGGGGTAAAAGGGTCACCTATCAATGCGACCAAAAATTATCTAACCGAAGTATTGTTTTACGAGCAAACATTCCAGTTACCACAGAACGGGGTCATTTGTGTTGGTATGCCCATGATAAGCAGCGGCAGTTTTAATAAACATATTTGTTTGAAAAAAACTGTTTGAAATTGAATTGCAGTTGCACAGAAACTTGCTTACACCAATTATTAAAAGCTTCACGAATAAGCAAAAAGGTAATAAAAATGCGCAGAATAGGGGTAATACAAAACTAATGTAGTTCAAAGTCATTCGTTCTGTCGGCTAATTCTCCTCTGATCGCCCTTTTTTCGCGAAGACAAGCGCAAGCTTTGCAAATCTTTTTGAAAAGCTTCATCCAAGTTGCGGTATACAGTATCGGGTTCAGTATGCTGTTGAGAGGAAACAGGATAACGGACATGAAAAGAAAAGCTTCATTGCCTAACACGATCATTTTGTGGTCAATCGCGCGCATGATGACAATCAACGACATTGGAACCCAGCAGGCAAAGTCAGTGATGACAATGAAAAACATGCGACGGTGCATCGCTTGGTTTTCCCTTTCCCGCCTATTTTTATTAGCCTTAGGGCCACAGGAAACGTTATTGCAACCTTTCAAGCATCTGCACCTCTGAGCAAGATATCCAGTTTTCCGGTAGATGTGGCAGTAAGCAAAGGCAATGTACACAAAAGCTATCAAGTTAAACGTGACCATGTGTAACAGGAAGGCGATAGAAGGGTCTTCGCTAGCCACCATAAAGTTGACGCTGCAGGTCGGCATTTGCTCGTAATAACCGATTGGCTCAAGTTCTGAAGCATTAAACATTTTGATGTCAATCAAAATTGTCTTGAGACTTTGCCAAGATCGAGTTTGTGGCAAGAGATGTGTGCAGTTTACATGTTTCAGCACGTTGTGCAAATTCCTTCGCCAACCAATGTAATTTGCCTCGTAAGGCGTACCGTGGCAATTATCATGCACAAACATGGCGACATGAAATGTGTTGTAAATGTGGTCGTTTTCTATGAGAGGAATGCATGCGATGAATGACCAAAGCAGCCACGATGACGCGAAAATGAATAAAATCGGCCTTATAGATATATTTCTGAAAGGCCATTGTACGCTGTAAAGCCTGCAACTTGTGATTGTGACCAAAGTCGTTACTGATACTTGACTTGAAACAAAAGTCACCACTCCCACAGCCGAGCAGTCGTATTTGCTTGGCGCCGCATGGCACTTTCGCGAAGAACACGCTTCTTCCGATATCCTCTTCACCAAGATTGCAAGATACACACCCATGAGAAGGTCCGCAAAGCTTAAGTTCAACACCATGATCGAATGAAGCTTTTGTACTTTGGACATTACCTTGAATTTCCGAAACAACCCATGCCCGCTCATTGTAATAGTTATTACGTTTCCAATTATTGCAATAGAAGCCAGAAATACGACAAACGGAATGTATCGCCGAAAGTCGTCGGCGTTTCGTTCATAGTCATTATATTCGACGTAGTCACTGCTAAAATCTTTCAGAAACTTATGGCCAGCTTTGCAAGAACATTTTTTTGAAGCCGATGCAGTTGTTATCTTTCTGAACTTCAAAGAGTTACACGTACCAGGCAAACCAAGTCGGCACAACTTAAATCCAGTACTGTTGTTTGTTGATAGCGAAACGCATTCTTCCAACGATTTATCTGAAAACATTTTGCACTGCTAGCTGTCTATTGCAATAACATATATTTGTAATACTATATATTGTAACCTCTAACACTGCTGTTTTATACAAATAGGGTATGGTATACTTCGTACACTTACGTATTCGTGTGAAGAAGATGATTCCAAACACCAAAACTGATCGCTTCATTTTTGATAAAAAGTACTACGTTATATGATTTTATCTAACGTTGGTATGCTGTCACAATACTTCCTTTACACTGTAAACGAATTCCCAAACCTTACAGCATATATGTAAGGTAAAAATTCTCCAAGCAAAGTTTTGAAACTGAAGTTGCAAACTGCGTACAAACTGCAGCTTCCCCTGTTTTAAATGTTTAAATATTTTGTTATTTCTGCGTAAAATCTGTCATGCTTGCATGTGGACCCTTTGTTGTGTCGAGTTGATTATTATTTTTAACAACCGATGTAGTAATGGATTTGGCTGTCTTGGATGCAACAGCATGACTCTTCTGATCCTATATATACCCATCCTCGGTAGCTCCAGATATGCAACTTTGGCCTAACCCTTCCCTAATATAAGCGCACTAATTTTAAAATGACTTCCTCCACCACAATGCTTAGTAACACAGGGCATCAGCGCCACTGCCCTGTCAGCAATCATTGCTATGCGGCAACTGTTTGTCAGGCAACATGACGATGGACGTACATGTAATAACGGCAGGAAGCGTTGAAAGCGCAAGTAATTTTTTGACACAATGCATGGAATATATGCCATGCATAGGCTGTAAAATTTCCTGTGCCGCTCCAAATACCGACGCCCATCTCACGGTAAACTTTACAATGGCGCGCGCGGCAATAATTTCCTTGCATTGTGTGAAGGGCCGTTGACTCGCTCGACTTGGATGGAATGATGGCAGACGTAAACACTGTAGATGGAATGAAACCTACAGGCCATCAGCATGTGTAAGCCTAAAACATCGTGCCAACATCCGTTCGTTTTTCTCTAAATGGAACCAGTTGTAATATTTTACACGATGTCTCAATCCACACGTCTATTTGGACGTATTTAATGTGTTTACGCCTTTCAATCAAGTCACACAAACGCTGGATTGATGGTAATATTCATTTTGCTATCCCAGCAGTGAACTGGCACTTTGCCAAAAAGGCATTTCTGAATCAAAATTGGTTGCTTTGCACTATTTAACCAGAGCTGACCCAACTTCGGTGTAGAAAATGGATAAATTGGCAGATTGGTTTACGAGCTATTCAGCCATGAACCACTAAATCACTTGATAAACCACCAACTATGGAAGATGTGCTATTCATGTTTTCAACATGTTTTCTGTGTTTTACCTCCTTTTATTTGGATCGGATGCAAAGTGAAAAAATTGCCCAAGTTCAGGAAGTACTCCTCTAACCCCGAGATAAACAACGTGTAAAACTCAACTGATTGACGTATTTACATTTAGGTATTTTTGCAACAGATTCCTACTAGTTCAATCTTAGCAACGAAAGATCAGGTGGATGGTTAAGACATCAGGTATGCGAAACAACTGTGAAGATGCACTGAAGCTGTTACAATGAGGCGTGGAATGTTACAACGATCAATCGCAATTGGTCAAAAGTAGCTTAACGGACGCACGAAACCCCTGCGGCTGCTTACAAGCTTTAGTTCTGCATTGTCCAAGGATCACGTTTGGCCGTTAACAATTTTATGCAGGAAATGAGATGTTGGAAATCACATCCAACCGAAAGTTTGACATTCGCGTAAGAAACGAATAGTAAATTTGTATGTCATACTTCATGTTAAAGGTTTGTCTGGCGCTTAATTTGCATTTCCTTAGGTTTCAAGTGAAAAGGGATAGTAACTATAATCATGAGTGATAAGAAACGGTTTTTACGAGCGACTCGAGTTTACAATGTATTTTACTATTTACGTAGGTTGCACAATTTAAGAAAACTGTCTTACTATCGTGGATGCCTTAAGTGAATTGCAGACATACCCCCGCTAATTGGTCGCACGTGTTGTTTTTATAGCTGAAAGCTGTTCAACAGGACTAAAGACTTTAAGCACGGATTGGAATAGATCAATGACAACAATGTCATTGTTTCCCGTCAACGGAAAAGATCGAATTACGTTTCAAACGTTAGTAGCGTTTCAAACAGCCGCAAAACTGTTTGACATTGTGTCGATCCAACGGTCATCAGGTTTAAACTTCATTTTTATTTCTTATTCGAAACCAAATGCAAGTTTGTGAAACAAGTGGGTACAGTTATGTACAAACGAAAAAAAGGAAGAAAATGTGACTACAGGGTGCTTTCAGGTCGTTTCTTTATCCACGCTGCAATCTTGGGTCGAGCAGCAACGGCTTCCCTCAGCTTGGTTAGCGTGGCGTACTGTGCGAGGTCCAAGTTCCATTTTGATTTCATAAAGTCGCAGATGGTAAAAACGACCAGATCCAAAGCAGAAACTTCCTGTTGAAATAAGGCGTTAAAATTAGGCACCTTTCTCGTGTGTAGTAAAACTTACCAATATATATCAAAACACCAGCGCAAATTACCCAGATAGGAAACGTACGTTCGGACATCGTAAGGGCGTAAACACATGTTTCAAAAGTTTCAGTTATTTACCTTTCCCAAAAAGTACGGACCACCAGCGGCATTAATCTCACACTCCAACTTTTTCGCCTTCGGGTCGAACGTTTCCTTCACCCACTGTGCCAGCAACTCGGCCTGCAAAAACATGGTATGAGTCGTGCGGCTTGCAGGTAGATTTACGAGCAAACTATATTACCTTTTTGGTTTCGTCATTTTCCGACCAAGGCATGGAAGAGTAAGTCTCAAAAAGTTGTTCTATCCACACATCGATCCTTGATGCAGTGAATGAATCTCCGCCATCTAGTTTGAATTCTCTTGCCAGGTAGCGAACGATGGCACGGCTGTGAGCCAGCTCTTTGCCGTCGACATACAAAATTGGCATTTTGCCAAATGGTGTATCTGTAAATTTGAATACAACACCATTTAACAATTGAACACGACGACTGCTGTCGTGCAGAGCATGCGTGGACTGTTGTTGTCATTATTTGTACCACATGAACATTGACTTCCTGACAACACAATGTTGGTAACAAAAGACGTGCACCCTCCAGTGCCTAGCATAACGTAGCAGAGTGTTTTGACAAATATTAGCCAAAAAAGTTTTAACATTAAATGTGCAATTTAGTTGTAAACCTGTATACATGTGCTGTTTAATGGTGTTTATGTGTGGGTTAGAATGAGAAAGCAACTTACTAGGTTTTAGTTTTGCCCAATCATCTCCTATCACGCGGTGGTCTTCGTACGGCACACCAGCTTCTGCAAACACAAGTCGAACCATTTCGCCCAAACCACGGACATTGAAGTAGCTTAACTTGTATGAAGGCATGTTGACAGATACTAGTTCTCTGGTTCTTTACAAAAATGCAACGTCTGCAAACAAATTGGTATCAAACACGGTTTAGTAGCTGAGCATATAATTTCATACGAGCATATCATACAATTTCATACACACTGCCGCTCAGTAACGCTTACTTGATAGCCTACAGCTTCTCAAGTCGCTCCAAGCGCAGCTCACATTACATCCGCAAACTTTACACAGCCTCGTGTAAACTGCGTCGATTGGCTTCTCCTTTATACACTCGCCATCCCGCCGTTTCTGTTTTGCCTCTGGCGTTAAAACAAAGAAGGTGCTCGGTTACTCAGCAACGGTAAAAATGCCTAGTCATACTCCATTTAGTCACGTGATGTGCTACGCTCCACCAGAGGCCACGCCTTGTTTAAATTATTGTGTATAACCTTAGGCTAATCTACAGCCCGTTATGGTGGCTTCGAGAACCTGCTCGCAGTACATGTTGTGTGAGATTTTTTGCTGTGTCACGTCACACTGGTTTGGTATATCATGTTGAATGATATAATTAGACCAGTACGCTGCCAACATATCTGATCATCGCTGGGTTAATACGTGACATAGGTCGCGAGAGCCATATCTGCCTAGTCATTCTAGAGCCGCAATAGTATTTGCTTAGTCACTCTAGTGCAGCGCAGAAAGTTGCCGCGCTGTTGTGTAACTTAGCTGACTCAAAGCGGACACTAATAGCCACGCATTTCGTGAATGAAATTAGTTTATTGAAAAATAGTCGACGTTCAGTTGGTTATCACTTCAGGTGACTGTCGTTTAAAAATCACTGTTTGGCCTTTTGGAGAGCCACGCTGCCACTTTGGGTCTTTCCCTGACTGCTTTAATCTGAGCCATGATAGTGGGGTACGCATCAAATGTGACTTTAAACTTGCTTTCCAGCAGGTCGGCAAGTCCCAACATCGCGAAATCGACAAATGCAACGTCCTGTTAGAAAGAAAGATCTAATGAGCAAATTGAAAAAAACGCAGAGGAACTTGGTTATTGCAGGTCACTTTGTAACAAAGGTTTTCAAAATATTTTCAAAAACGAAATATTTTTGTTTGACGTTTTTACAGAATATAATAACATGGTCATTTTAGTAATAAAATCGGGTCAGGCATACGCTTGCGCATCGTTTACAACGATAAACACTATGCGTTGACGTTATTCGATAATTACACATGACATTGAACTTGACGAAGTAATCCTTAATTCTGGCATATCGTGTTTGGCATCAATAACTTTTGCAAAGTCAAAGAATGTCACGTTTACTTTTCCCATCACGTAGGGCCCGCCGTTCGACTTGATGAGCGCGTCAAGTTTCTTGAATTTCGGCCCAGCTTCTTCCTTGTTGAACTTTTCGATCAATTCCGCCTGCACATAAAGAAATTACACAGTAAGTATTGTTTTCAAGCAACCAACCTGCGTTTGTTTTTACTTTTTTAGTTTCATCTTCTTCCGTCCACGGTAGTTTGTCTACTAACTCAAACAGAGTTTCGAACCAGACGTCAATCTCCGCAGCCTCGAACGAGTTTTGCCCCGAAAGGTTAAACTCCCGTCCGAGGTATCGCACGATAGCGCGGCTGTGTGCCAACGGTTTGCCGTCCACAAACAACACAGGCATTTTACCGAACGGCATCGCTGCAAAACATTGTTTACAACTTAAAACTTGTTGTGTAAAATATTCCATGTAGTAACCTACTTGGCTTTATCGGAGCCCAATCAGCAAAATCCACTCGACAGTCTTCGAACTCGACACCAGCGTCGTTAAGAATTAGGCGAATCATCTCGCCCAGACCACGAATGTTGAAATAGCAGAGTTTGTAGGTCGGCATTGTTAAAGAAACGTGTAATTACTTTTCACAAAACTTATTCTTTCGGGTGATGGCGTCTAAATTGCAAAATGTATTCCTCACATCTCGCACTGTGTCGGAATTGAGCATTTTGTAAATTGCAAATACCTGATAACATGTACTGCACTTTTTTAAGCTACTCTCAATCTAACCGCATCTCGCAAATCCTAATGAGCCTTTGTGCACGCCAGCGTTTCCAGCGACAGGTTATCAACTTAACATTCATCCAGCTCTTTTTTTCTCGACTGCACAAACACTTCATTGATTCGAGCAACTAGACGTTACACATTAGCTAGGCCATGTTCAAGGGTGCTAGAAACGTTGTGTTTAACATTCATGTTCTCAACGCAGCGCAAGCTAGAGCTGGACTACTACACAAAACCGCGCGTTGTGGACCAACTGCCGCGGAGGATGGTTGTTTGCGTGAAGGGAGGTCAACATCTGCAAAGTAACTTGGTTTGTTGACTGATCTCCCAAAAGTCTTTTCGACGTGCCGGGCGTTTTTCCAGTTTCTGGAAGTTTGCGAAATGACACAGTGTTTTCCTGCGCTTTTGTTACGCCCTTCAGCGCGTAGTAGAAATACACGTTTGCGAAACGACTACAGTCGCTGTGTGCTCGTTGATAAAACGCTGTGTGCTCATTGCTTTGAATAAACAACAAACTACCGGACTAAAGTGGTACAGGTTATGCAATGGCCGCCAGTAATCTACCTAGTCCTACTCGCAACTTACAAACAACGACCCTTGTTCAGCAATCCACTTGCAGCCATGTGGAACGCGGCCAGATGGTCTCTTGCATTCCTTTTGTCACCGTCAGACAGGGTTAGCGCTTAAATACGAAAGTCCTTTTGTTTTCAAATTTAAAGTCCGGCTGTTGCGCCACTACCTGAAAGACTTTTGCGCGGAGCGGGATTACA
Source organism: Phallusia fumigata (assembly GCA_008931825.1). Lineage (NCBI taxonomy): Eukaryota > Metazoa > Chordata > Ascidiacea > Phlebobranchia > Ascidiidae > Phallusia > Phallusia fumigata. Next base: position 19,549 of record QXVZ01028796.1, read on the forward strand.
GCCGGGCTTATTCATGTTTAAAAGCAGCATGCATACGCAAATACCTTTTTTTATATCTTTAACCGGGCTGTTTCGTTCATAACTATCCACATGAAATGTAAATGGCCCAAACTACTGCAAAGTTTTGTCAACAAGCGTGTAAACCACAGAGAAGATGGAAAACGGAGAAGGAACTGGATGCAAGGCGACAATTTGTTATAACAGAGTGTGCGTTTGTTGTTGTTTCATTTCTTCAAAAACGTTGTTACAAAGCAGGTAAGTTCACGGATCTAAACAACGGCAAGTTTGTAAAAAGTATAAGTAAAAACCATGCACTCGAAAAAATTTCGTTTGTGCACATAAATTGAGTGAAGAGTTTATTGTTGTATGATTACTGTTTGTTTCCTAAAGTTCGTTGCTCTCATAGTGAAACAAATTTTGCACTTTAGGCCCACATACCAAATACAAATACAACAGTCTAGTTCGCAACGGTGGCGGTATTGTCATTTGATCATGATGTATAAAAATTTGCAGTCAAAAGTCAAAGTGTTCTTAATATTCCGTGATGGGTCTTGCGGTTATCCAATCCGCAATGCCCGGTCGCTTAGCAAGAGTTTCGAAGAGCTCCTGCAGCAAGGAATAATCGTCAAAATACACCCTAAACTTTTTGGATAGAAAGCCCGACATCGCCAGTATTACGAAGTCAACTGCAGTTGGTTGCTGTCNCCCCATTTACTATCGAATCAAACTGTCAAAAGTATGTGCTTTTCCTACTGCCACCAACAATAATTCGTATGTGTTGTGCGCTGTAATCCACTAAACTTGAGATGTGTTCACAAAAGAAATCCACTTGATACAAACGAAAGCACAAAGAGAGATGCATGCGATGAACGAAATCGAAAACAACAAAATTTTCTTGACAAAACTTCTGCGCTAACGAAAAAGGGGTGACATATTTTGTACCTACAATCTGTACAAATTTGTGACAAGCTTTGCAGAATTAGCACAAGCGGCGTTTGTTATGCGGAAAATTGTTCATCCAATACCTAATAGTAACCGAAACTAAATTTTGGAATAGTACGCTGTAACTTAAAAGTTTCAAAATATCAGACGATTTATTTTTCCGTGGTGCTTGCAAAGAAAAGCTGGTGAATTCCACAAAATCTTGCGTTGCCTATTTGGCGCCGAATTTTCAACACACAATAGCGCAAAAGCTACGCGTAATTACTGAGGTATTTGTACAAAAATCGGAGTGCGGCTCTTCTTAAATGCCAACGAGGGGCAATTTCATCACAAAAGAAAGCAACAAGCACATTCCAGAATCGTTACGAAGTACCACTGCTCTGTTCTCGGTTTGGTATAACCCTTGCACAGTGTTATTCCGACTTGGCCCACACGCGAATAGCTCCAATCCGTATGTGCGTGTTCCTCGTGCAAATCGTTCAACCCGCGTTCGCGGCTGCGATCTTGGCCGCCTCGCGTAATCCGCTTAGGTAAGCGCCGGTGACGGTTTGTGGAAAATGTCGATTGGTGCCCTGCGAAATAAAAAGAAGAAAATAAACATACTTACAACAGTCATATCGTAAGGCGAAAAAAACCACTAATAAATAGGGCAAGCGCTGTAAACTGGCGAAAATAACAACCACCTTGGGCATTTTGAAACCTGCCGACACCCAAAACAAATTAAAGTAGCAAGTCAATAAATTATTTAAAGGTGTAACATTTCTGCTGTCTAGCAAAATCCGTTTTCAATCTGTCTTCTAATTTGTATCATTTTTAAAAAGATTTTAATGCGACGAATTTATAAACATAAAAATCCAGAAAAAGTTCCCACCTCGCCCGCAAAGAAAACGCGGTTGTCAATTTCCTTCGCAAGCTCATCATAATCATCTCCACTCCCTCCAGTACACACAAAGCTATAGGCCATTTGCGCGTAAGGATCGTCTTTCCAGCGTGTAACAAAGTGACTGATCGGCTTTGGTATTTCCTTCAACCATAAAGTGTAAGCGGTTTTGTGTCAATGTCCACAACAAACAGATAACGTCTTCGCACACTTAGGACCTTGAGTTAACGCGACAAGCAACGTGTTCAGTGACGAAGTACGATAGCCTTTTGCTGTCGTGCGACATAAAAATGGTGTCAGTTGTCATATAAGGCTAGCTAAAAAAAGATGCTCAGGTGCAACAAGCATTCACACGTGGCAAAATCGCGCAGTTAAGCTGAACATACCTGTTCCGGAAATACGTTAGCGAGTATTGAAAGCGCAACTTCAACAATTTTCTCATCACTCATGCTTCGAGCTTGTTCAGCAGCATCGCCAGATATCACGCTCATCAACACGTTGCTCTTCTCACACTAAGAAGAACACTGACATAAACTCACAAATTCAGGAAAAAAAGTTCGCCAAACAAAGTCATGCATATTCTTGTGTTAAGTATCAACAAAGAAATCGTTTTACACAACTGATGACGATTACACATGACTTTACCTGTGGGTAGGGAATGTCGTAAAACACTGTACAAAATCCCTTCAAGTTAGAACCAGAGGGTACGTATCCAAAGTAGTTAGCTCCATCAATCTTTTTGTCCCAAAATCTAAAAAAAAACAGTTGGTGATAGAAAAAATTACAATATCAAACCTATGTGACTCGTTACAACAGCAAAGAGCCATTACAGTGGTTTGTGAGCAGCAGACAGTGCACACGTTCCTCTGGCTTCACTAATGTCTTTTTACCAGCTGCACTGGTGAGACCTTACAGGTCGAAACAGTTTTCACTGTCTGCAGCTTACAAATTAATGTGACTTGTTATATGCGACTTAAAGAAGAGACTTTTTACACACAGCATAAATCTTAGTTTGCTCCTTTTTGACACAATTCGCAAAACTGACGTAAGTAGCGACCAATGACAAAAATGGAAAAAAAACGCATTTTTCTTTTCAAGGCTTTCATTCTACTTATGCTTTTACCTGTAAGGAAATTGTAAAGCAATCTTCTCAATGCAGCCGCAGCCAAGGCGGTGCATGGACTTGGTCTTTTCTTCAGGCAGCGCAGGTTTAAACTGGATTGAACCGGATCTAAAAGTAACGGCAAGTGGTTGGCAAAAATGTCTTTATCAAACACGTATATATATTTGTTTCACCTCAACACGGCAAGCGGAACCGTGACAAGAACGCGGTCAGCTGTGAAAGTTTCCCCAGTTGTAGTCTTCACTTCGACTTCGGAATCAGTGTGAAGTATTTCTGCGACCTGCAGTAGATTAAAACGCAATTTATTATTGCAGCGAAGGTAGAAATGACTTTAGTCTAGGTTTAGCTTGTCGATTTATTTACATGCAGTTTTTTAAATGCTAACAACATAGAAGTATACAAGATATGGCTTTTCGAGATCAATTGTCAACATGTACGTTGTTACACTGCTGGTAGGCTAAACCGACAGTCGTTGACATACTGTCTAAACCTAATAAATTTACAACGAAATTTAAGGCAAAATACCTAACTTTCACTGACGCCGATGGATTACGTTTGCATGCGTGCTTACTTCAGTCCCAAAGTTTTAAAACGCTTTTCACAAAATACAGAATCGTTTTTTAAGCACAGGTTTTTACTTGGGCAAAAAGTTTTGTAAACTTTGACTTTTAGAACTAGGTCTTGCTTCTCCAACAACGCACCGGCATGTTGTATTTGATGTCAAGTCCATATGCCAGTGATTCGAGTTGTGTTCCGAATCCATAAGGTACGAAAGTGTGATCACCACTGAACTGTGCGAATATCTCGTTCTGGTCCCAGTGAAAAGCCGAAACCTAAAAGGGTTTGGGTAACATTTGGTCAAAGGCATATTTCGGTTAAAAAAACGCCAAATAATCTTCTCTAAGCTTAAAAGAATAAAAAAATGGGTGAAAAGTGATTTTGGTACTGTTTTTTAGAGATCGGGCTCCAGTTATGTGCAACAATAGCTTTTCTATTTGAAGGGCGACTGACCAAGCTATCCAAAATCCATTTCGACAAAGAAGAAGATATTTTCAACATTTTTGTGCAAA
>QXVZ01028805.1:0-15827 GCA_008931825.1 Phallusia fumigata
ACAAATTATCCCAATCTGATTTAACAGTTTCACATTCAGATATCTACAACACATTTATTGTAAAAACTGTAAATACACAAAATGTGTTTGGACAGGTGGTTTCCTATAAAAGTTTAGATTTATCCACAGGTAAAACAGTTTATATGTTAGTCTCCAAACCAATGGACTGTTCAACAAAAAAGAGACAGCATGTTTCTTTTATTACGAAGGGTTGCTTTTCATATGGGCAACTTTATAATGTGGCAGATTTTTGTAAACAGACATTTCAACTTCAGAAGCAAGTAAATTGTCACTGACAGCAGCATTTTTACAAAAACAATATATTAATGGGATTAAAAAATAAAACAATGTGTTAGCCATTGCTATAATTCAACACTTTTTGTCCTCAATACCTTAGCATTGTAAATCTCATTCAGTAGAGCATGTTCTCCTTCCGTAAGCCCATAAAGCAAAACCTGTTTTGGCAAACCTTCCACTTCTTGGCAGTTAACAATGTTCTGCCACAATGTCTTTGCCAATTTTTCCTTATCCATAAGAAAGTCAACATTTTGAACAGTACCTTAAAACAAATATTTAACTGTCTAATATACAACCAAAACATAAAAGACTGAAATAAAGTGTTTTAATAAAATTTTACCTCCAAGGGGTCTGCAGAGAGTAAGCAGATTTTCCACTTTTTTCTTCCAATTTAAAAAGATTTCATGCTCTTTAATTTTAAGTTGAATATTTTCTTCTGCATTGGATTTGTAATTGCCCTTTAAAACCCCAAATGTTTTAAAGTTATGTTATGCAGAAAAAAACAACCCTATCATTTCTAATAGGCAGCTTACAAAATGTGCCACCATTGTGTCTATTGTGGTTGCTATTTATAAACAAAATTTTACCATAAAACTGGCATGAACAAAACTTACCATAAACATCTTTTCAAATTCAATCACATCGTCTTTGTTATTTATAACCTGCAAAAATGTTTCATATGAAACATTTCCAGATTTGAAATTACTCATTGCATTTTGCAGTTTGCTTTTAATGTTTTCCATTGTCTTCTGTATTTCATTGGAAGGTTTTTTTTGTGCACCTGTGTGATAAAATATGCATTAGACCCTTTGTTGAAGCTTTGTCTATAATCCTGGTTCACAAACAGTGCATCAGGAGCTCAAATGTTTTTGTATCAAAAAATATAACTTTGATAATAAGCATCTTTATTAAATCCTATCACTGATGTGTCTAAAGTCTACCAACTTTTTCAAGGGCNCTAAAGATTTCTTTATTCTGTTTGTGGTTAAGTTATTTCAGGTAACAAGTGTAAATGATAAAGCAAACCAGGAAAATCAAGTGGGCTGCTAAAAACCAACAGTTTTCTAATTTAAATGTGGGAAGAGAAAAATTGCAATGCTCACTAGATTTTCTTGGCTTCCCAGAGGGCAGCTTTGTTTTTCCCTTTTTTAATTTTTAGTTTTTACTTCTTTTTATTTTACTATTTTCACTTTTGCATGACCTTGTTAGTCTATGCACACACACACTGATAATTAAGTGTTTTTTAATGCGTACAAAAACTTGGTAATCATCCTTTGTACATTAACTACCTCAATTAGATTGTTTCCAAACCAATCAGATTTGATTAGTTGTTTATCTGCCCATTTCTCCAAAGTGTTGAAAAGCAGAGAAACAGAATGCTCATCCTAAAAATTTTCAAATAATTAAGGTGCATTGCAGAGCCAAACAAAACTTTTAAATTAAGCTTTGCTTAAAACACTGCATACATCACTTTAAAACTTACTTGTTTCAATAACACAACTTTAAGTAACAACAAGGTCATGTTCATGTCTTCAAGCGCCAAAAACTTTTGCAGAAGCTGAAATACTTCATCAAACAATGCCTTTACACGTGGCTCATAACTGAAACAGAAAAAAGTTTCAACGAGCATAGCAAGTGTAAGTGTAACCTATTTTAGTAGTGTTTTGTCTCCCTAGGATAAAAATAAACATTGTTAAGAACGGGTCATGATGCTCACATATACTATTTGACTCTCGCTGTTTATTGCCATATGAATGTGAGGAAATATGATTTGACATTTTTTTCAAAGCGTTGTTAACCCTTGTAGGATGAAAACATATATACATTGACCTAATGCATGAAAAGAGGCTTTCTAATAGAAACTATTGTGTTGGGTCCTAGCAGTAGCAAAATGACACCAAAAGCTTAAAGTTAATCAGCAAACCAAAAGATAACTAATAGGGTGGATATCATCATATTTCCATTCCATATACACTATTACCCCATTTAAAAGCAGTACTTTATTATTCATTGGGTCCCACAGTTACCTTAGCTTTTTAAAGCATGGTTGTTTCTGGAAACAGAAACGCATGGGTCCCCCACAAACAAACTTGTAGATTAATTGTGGAGTTGCATGATTATGTGTACAGAATAGTAGCAGATTATGGTATTTATTTTAATATAATTCATTTAATTTAATAAAAGAAATAAATTGACCCAATCTACAAACTTTAAAGGGCTAGCAAGCCAACTGCAATAAGGAGCACAGGGAAAAACATGATATTGATATGTCGTACAAACTGTCTAAATTTCACCAAATTCAGACAATGTTTAGTAAAAACCCTTTGTGGGGGCTAGCAGGGTACTGGGCTATCGGGTTAAACACATCAATTGATACACCATGGTGGCATGTTTCATTAAATGCCAAACTGCCCAAATTGACTTCAGATATAATTAATAATTTTACCCAGTTTAGGGGTCTAGGGGGATAACAAATGGGGCTATAGGGTCGTGCAGATGACTACAATAACCCAAATGAAAGTGCATAAAACTTTTATTTAATTCACACTGGAGGGGCTGTACCACTCGGGCCTTAGGTCACTGAGCTAGTGACAGCTCCCACCTCCAACTTCCATCTGTTTAAGTTTCATTTAATTCCAACAAATAGAAAACCATGACATATTACAAAAACTGTTTAAATTTCAGCCAATTTTCACATTGTTAATTAATTTGACACATTTTAGGGGGCTAGCAGAATAATCAGAGTAATATATTAATCGGAATAGTATCCTTTGGTTTTGCTGTAAGTTGACCTAATTTGGTTTTGAATTTCACTAAGGTCCAAATGAGTAACAAAGAGGATAGTGTTGATTGAACCACTCAACCTTGTTAGTATAACGCAGTTGTGCTACTTAACCCTTCTTCTGCAACCTGATTGGCCGTAAACACAGAGTTTGCAACTTGCCTTTCATTTTTAATCTCGCTTTCAATCCAGTTAATGCATCTTTTGTTTTGTAAAACCTCCTAAATAAAACATTTGTGAGTAAAATATGGTAATTACAAATACTTCTAACATGTACCTTGCATTTGGTAGTATTTTGCTGTGCAGCTTGTACAAATTTGATGACATCCAATTTGTGAAGAAGTTCGTTGCAATCATTTGCTACATGGCAAATTAGTTTTAAACCAATTTTACCCTGGAAAATGTCAAGAATGAATCGAAAGTTTGTGGCAAGGTCTAACATTCTTCTAAGTCCTTCCTTTGAAGGCCTAATAAACAGAAATTAGTTTCATTCATATAGTGACATTTTTTTATGCTTAATAAATGCACGACCTTGCGGCCAATTCATCATGTGTCAAGTGTTTTTGTACAAATTCCCAAGTATCCTTGTTATATGAACATTCCCCTTGATTGCAGAAAACATAGTACACAGGAAGAACCAGCAAACCTTCCACATGTTCCATTAAGTTATTTGCTGCATTCCATAATGCTTCCTTCACATCGCTAAATCATTTTTAACAGTTAGTATGCTAGCAAAATAGAACTAGTTGATGACATTACCTGCTGGATAAACTTTCTGTTATTGTGAAGAGACGTTTTACTTCTGCTGTACTTAAGTCATCCAAGCACAATCCTAGGCAGAGATTTTTCCAGTCCGTGATTTGAATTTGAATTTGGTATTTTAGCAAAACAACTGCCATGGCAATGTTGCACAAGACTCTTTCAAATTTTGGTGTATCCGATTGCATTTGAATGTTTTTCCGAAGCAGATCATTCTGCAATTTGTTAAGTTTAGTTTAAATTAAATTTACCTGCTTTTTAATTAAATTGCTTTTTTAAGAGTGTCAACTCTTGATTTAAGGCCAACTGAGTACAACAAAACACATTGCTATCTGCATACTAAATAATGCTTGTTTTAAAACAACAGCACAGTGCACTGTATTGTTTGTTGGCAGATGTACTTACACAAGTTGCCACAAGACTAAATGTATCAGTTGAGTTGGAAATTTTCCTCAGCAGAAGTGCATTTTTCCACCACTGGCCAAGCTCATTAAAGTACATATCAAGTTTCCCCTTTTCAACGACGTCTCCCTTTGTGTAAATTGTCTCTGGCTCGGGCAAATGGCTAGCAACATTGTTGGCATACATGGTAGTGAATGACGAGGGATCCAAACACACATCAGGATTGAAAACATCAAACAAAACTATGCTTTCTACAAAATGAATGACAAAGGTGCATGTGGTTCACTGTTTGTTAAAATATTATCTTATCAATCAACACAAAACATACAATGACAATGTTCACTGATGGAATATCATGAAAAGTTCTTTAAATTTATAGCCCAGAACAGATAAAAACAAAAAAAACTCTTAGTTTAACCAAAGAAAACTTAAAAGTGTACTACACAATGTTACCATTTTCAGTAATTTCAACACAGCGATTGCCATCCTCTTGTGTAAATTTTTCCCACTTTTTTTCATTTTTGGTAACAGTAAAATACTTGTAGGTCAAATTTTTTGATACTTCCTTAGGCAGTAAAACGAATGTGTGGTAAATGTTTCTAGATCGGACAAAAGTCACAAACAAACTGCAAGTCAATTCAAAGGTTAAAAGAAACATTTTGTCACCAAACCTGGACATTTGCTGAAGCTCAATCTCTTTGTTCAAAAATTCAATATACACCCAAACTTGATAGCCATCATCCACACTGAGACTTTTATCAAATAAAGTTCTGAACTCAGCATGTCGTTCTAAAAAAAATGTTTCCCCGAAGGTTGAACTTTTCCAAACCTCCAAACAATCTACTAATTTAATAATTTTAAGGTTTACCTGTTGGTTTAGTAGTTACTTCAAATTTGTGAGGTTCCATGAAATCCTGTTTGCTGTTTATTGGATCTGTCAGAAGTTCAGTTGAATCAGCGGCCTAATAATAATTTTACATAGCTTCTACAAAATGTCTCAAAAGTAAACAGGTACAAATATAAACCACTAGACATGAAGGCAATATACTTAAATGTGCCTAAGTTAAAGTTGCACATACACAAAAAAACATGAAAAATAGTTATGCTAACTATTTTTTTGACTTTTTAAATCAATCAAACACTACAAAAATTACAGATAGTTAACAGAAAATACAGTCCTAAACAGGCCACAAAAGTTCAATAACTTCTTGGCATTCTAAAAACAAACATATACTTTTTGATTTAAATTTAAACTCTTCGTAATTTAAAAAAAAGTAACTGTGGATCTCACTATGAGTACCAGCAACTTACATGAATTGTAAGTATCTCATCATTTTTCTTGCTAAGATTAGATTCATTATTATTTTGGCCATCTGTAGGTTTTAAGGCATTGCTGCACAAAGGAGCAAATTGTTGGATCTTGCTTTGGTCTTTGTTGGTGCTCAATGCATTCATGGCATTTACAAGCCAATTGTGTTTGGACACAGAACCACTAAAGTGCAAAGAGTGCGATTATTTAATATTTTGAATATGTATTGTGTGCAGTTACCTTAAAACATCTGGACACAATACATTAAATTCATTTTCCAGTTCATTCATGGAAATAATTTGATCCCAGTTTGAACATATCAATTGAAACAATGGTGCTTTATCATGGTAGAAACACGAACCAATGATTTTCTCTAATTTCCTTCCTAAAATTGCAAGATGATGTTTACTTTAGGCTTTGTTCAAACCAAGCATTTCCAAAAATTATAAGAGATTTATTTATTTTTTTTAATATTAAAACCCAAACAAAGTTAACACAATTTACAAAAACTAATGCAAGTTTTTAAGGACAAATTTACCTCCTGTAATGGCAATAGCAGTTAAAAGTTCATGTATCCAACCTTCTTTGGATGTTTCAATTTCTTCCCACATATTTTTTACAGCATTGCATTTAGTAACAGATTTATCCTGAATTTTCATTTGCATTTTGCAACAGTAACCTTTTGAATAAAATTGTGACCACAGGTGTTATTTCAGCAACAAAAAGCAGAAGGGTGGCTTTCACCATATTGTCATTTGATATATTATGCTAGAACACATTGAAAATGGACATATATTTACAATCTTATTTTACACTTTTTAGTAAGCATGCAGTTTCTCAACAGAATAAATAATCCAATATGTGGTAGCGCAAAATTCATATTTGGGGTTAGCAAATGTTTTTAAAAATTACTGTGTGGTTTAACTTATCAAAACAAAAAAAACAATTATCACAACTGTATTTAAATGTTTAAGAAAACAGGAAAATGTTAACCTTCGGTTAAGTAGCATGATTCCTCAAGTTGTTGGGCAATCTCTATACACTGCTCCTCAGTTAATTCTGTTGTTAACATATTCTTAACCATGTTCAAAATGGAATTATCCTTCTGTTAATTAATGGTTGTTAAATTTATTTGTAAAGCATTCCTAAAATTAAATATTAAATTACATTGTGATTAAATGTTAAAAAAGTGTGTGCAAGCATACCTTGTTTTTTGGGTACTCAGCTTTGTAGTTTGATTGTACTTCATTGATTAGGACACTTGCCACATGTGAATCAGACTCAGCAAGACATAATTGAAGTGCAATGTACAAAAGCTCATCACTCCTTGTTTTACACCTAAAAATGGTTAAAATTTATTATTTCCCTGCACAAAACCAAAATTTTTCAAACATGTCACATACTGCTTGGTAAAAAGATGTTGCGAGTTTTTACAGAGGATTTTTAGCATTAGTAGCTTGCTCCATTTTCGTATTATCCACTGCACATTTTTATTGTCTTTGGCAACAAGAAAACTGTGAGCAACTTTGGAGAGATCCGATTGTCCTGTTTAAGTAAAGTATAGGCTTGTTACATGGCAAGAATACAAACTGTGTCAGCATTATGTGACTACTTATATATGCCACAAATCACAATATACTAGGGAAAGGCCTGTATTTCCTGACCAGAAGTGCTAGTCCACCAACACTAGACATTAAGAAACAGTCAGAAACACTCAACTGGCTGTAGACTTCCAGAAACTGACTAAACTGAGTTAGGTTTATTTCGCTTGTTAAAAAGATATCATAACAGCACGACACTGCTCGCGCAACCACCAGAGCGCAAATAGCTGCATAACGTAAAAAAATTATGGCTTGCTTCAGTGAGGTGGATTTTGTTGCATTTGGTTTTGTTAACGTCAGCGTTGTCATTCACACTATTTTATTGTATATTGCTACATGCATATGAATGTTATGTGTTGTTAATCTTTTTTATGCATAAAGACTTCGAAAACAATGTAAATAGCATTCAAAACAATTTCTCGGCGAAGAAGGGTAATTCCCATGGACTTTCCCCGCTAGTAAACAATTAGCAGGACTTTTGTGGAGATCGCAGACCTCCCTGTATTGTCATTACCCTGTTATCGCACCACAATACAGCAATGTGTTACGTTAGGAAGATTTTTTGACATGCACGTAAATTATAATACGACATGATAAAGGGCTTCGCACAGTATGGGTCTGGAAGTTCAGTTTTGCAAAAAAAAGAACGTTACCCCTTTAAATGGGCGCTGATTGTGACTATGCAATTACAATATGAAGTATATTGCATAGCTCCAAATGTGTGGAAATTCATAATCGTCGTAGTTTTACGTTTTACGTTGCAAGCTGCGAAGTAAATGATAACAGACGGCACTATCGACTATCGACTGAAAGACATCCGCAAACCGCGGCACTATATCGACTGAAAGAGTTAACTGAAGTTTATTTCGCTTGGTGAAAGAAATCGGCGACACGAATGCACTAATTTCTAAATCAATCACCAAGCTGGAAATAACTGCACGGGCAGGGTTGATATGTTACATAGCGCGGAAAAGTAGTGCCCAATTCGTGACTCGCAGTTCAGCGCGCTGCAACTCTCATTAAAGACGTTATGTGGCGGGGGCTCACATCGGTGGGTGAATTTGGCGCAAAGGGGAATCAAAACTTAGGGGGAAGCGTTGGTGGAACCAGTCAGGGGAGCCTAAGACAGGGCTGCCCAACCGCAGCTCTAAAGGTTGTTTGAAGTGACCCATGAGCAGAATTTTTGATTATTTTGTCATTTTTGTTTACAGGCTCAAGTATATTTGACCAGTTTTTCTGTTCCAGGCCTACTAATCAAAAACTTGTTTACCAAACGCTTTTAAAATTTAGTGAAAACGGATTGGGCGGGTCGGGATCGTGTCTTTTATAAAAGGTTTGACAAGCCTGGCATAAGTCTAATCACCCGTGTTGGGTAAAAGGGTTGGGGCTCGGCGCAGGAAACAAACCACCAATGGAAACCATGTGAAACCATTTTGCAAGAGTGGAATACGAGTAGTATTGCAGCGTAGTTATGATTTTGAAGGAGTATTTCGCACAGGCAAAGTGAAACACGCAAGGCTGTGTTTAAGTCATGAGCAATTTCACAGCCGCGCATAATCTAAACCATGGTTTCTGGCACAAGCTTATCGAGTCCTTCGTCACACCGTTTATTAAAAGTCATTAACTTATTTGAAATTTAACTCCCAATTATTGCACATTTATTTGTGGTTTTGTATTTTCATCTACATGTTGCAGGTCGCTGTTGATTTTGCATTTGGTTGTAATTTTGTACTAAGGCAACTGTAGTTTGTTTTTCACAGATTTTTTAATTTTGGTCAGTGGTACGTTCGTGTTGCGGTTAAAAAGATAAAATGTAAGTCAGTCGATGTAAAATATTTCGCCCAACACAGTTTGCCCAAACTAGCGTGTATATAGGTGAGCAACTAACCTATGTCGTTCAATGCTTGAACTAATTTTTCTGACAAGTTGTCGGATGTGCTTTTCATCAATTCATCAATCCACATTGACACGGTGAAATTCGCGCTTTCCGTTTCTTCCATTTTCTTGAACTTTTTGTAAACACCTGCAAGACAGATAAAAAGTTAAACAAATGTCTGTTTTTATTTTGCACTTAGGAAACTGTTTTAAAACATTAGCTTTCACAAATGCATTCATGATTGATATTTATATCAAACCTTCGTCAATACTTTTTGTCCGATATAGCTTTTCGGTAAGCTGGTGAACATCTTCGACCGAAAGAAATTCTGCCAATACTGGCTCAAAAAGTTTAATAATTTCTTTAAAGGACATTTTTTTTCATCTGGAAAACAGCAAGTACAAAAAACATTTTGCTTGCATGTAATATCCTGACTCAACGTATATTTTTTGCAAAACTATTACCACCAGCAACACCACCTTTCGCTTTACAGCCAGTTCATATGCCCCATACCCGATGTTGCAGCATTTTAAAGCCTTGTCTGTTGAGCAGAAGTAAAAATGCCTTGGGGGTGAATGAACAAAAGCTATTTTTTCAGAACTTCCCAGCAACGAAATGATTCCACAAACGTGCTTGAAGGTGATTGGCTGATGCGAATTACCTGGCAACTAGGCACGTCAAAGGCGACAAGCAACCTTTCAAATTGGTGCTCCAACGCCCCAGACTCACATTGGGTATTGTTAAATGATTCCACAAACATAAAACTTGAATGTGATTGGCTGATGTAAGTTGCCTTGTAGTGACTCACAACAAAAAAAGCAACAACCTGTTCTTTGTATGTAGCTCATATTACCTGCCATGTTAAATGAACAGACTTTATTTGTCACTGCAAGGGTTGTTTTTAACCTGGCCAATCAGGAAATATTAGAAATCTCCTTTTTCGCACGTACAGCAAGTGCGGCAACTCACGATCAACTGGACGATCGCATCAGATTTTGTGTTGGTTTTACGAGAAAAGAATAACATTTTTTAATCAATATTCATCAACTGTGGTTTGTTGCGCAAATGCCTTTTGATAGGCTTGCCGCACGCTTTTTTTACTTTGAAAACCACATAAAAAGACAGTGTAACATCGGGAAATCACTCAACCGTATTAGTACGTCACATCGCATGATGTAGGATTGCACCACAATGCCAGTTTTCCCTATGACGTAACAATGCCATAGGTTGTCTTTCTCTTGCCATGCTTTGGTAAATGTTAGTGTTAAGTTTTTGTGCCACGTGCAGTGTGGGTCAGGTTGTTGTTAAACGTTGCGTGATAAGATGAGCAAAAACTAATTGATTTGTACTTTATTAGATATTAAGGGTTAAATGTGTCCCAAACTGATTATATAAAAATTAGAAGTGAACCGTTGGTGATGCGAGGTAAGCCACGCTTGTTCAAGTTTAACTAGCATACTTCGATATGTTTTAACGTGTGCTATGTTGTGTGTCTAGAATCCGTTTGCCGACGTTCTGCAGTATTTTTAAGACTGCCTTGATACCCTGGCCTAAAACTCTGGTAAGCGTTATTAATTGTTTGCATGTGTCGGTCTTTTATGTGGCTGACAGTTATATGTTTTCTTCACAGAAAACCGTGTTCGTGTTCGTGTTCGTGTTCGTGTTCGTGTTCGTGTTCGTGTACTTCGATTTTGAATACAAAGCGTTTCTGGTAGCAACACGCGTTTTCAGAAATTGGGACCAAGTTTATCTAGTGTGACGTCAGCGCGGTGCCAGGCGCGCAAAAGTTTCTGACGTTACAGACAGTAATGCTGCAAGCTTTGCATTGCTCCGTTTGAACGTTTTATTCTTAGTGACAGAGCCGGATCAAGTCCTTTAGAGGCCTTAAGCATGACCTTGGTCTCGAATACACAATGGTGGAGTGGGTGGCAAATTTAATTTAACACAATTTGAAGTCTGTGGAGGGAGGGTGAAGTTAGCTACAAAGTCTTTGTGGTGCCCCCTTCCTTGCTGCCATAAGCACGTGCTTATTTAGCTTAATCCATCCCTGATTGGTGTGCAAAATAGTTTCTCAATGGGATCCGTCCATTCATGCGCATTGTGGTGGTCCTACGAATCTCACAAAGACAGCTACGGTGCAGCAACTCTTTTTGCCTTCATGACAAGCAAAAGTAAAAATTAATCGGACAATTTAACCTCTACCATTCACGTAAAGCAGCTTCACACGATGCGTACAAAAGCGCAAACACCAACCAATTTTTGCAGCCAAACACAACTTTTATTGTTAAGAGCTGTACAGACAATATGATGAACATCACATCATAAGAGAAAGGTTGTCACCAACTTTACAAGTCACAACTTGGCTATAAATCGAAAAATATGTAATAACTACATCCATATGTTAGAAGTCAGAAAGGCTGAAATTACACAAAATAAAAATTGTTCTGGGTAAAAAATGGGCTAAGAAGGCAAAGCCCTACCCATGCACCCAGGTTTAAAATCAGGTCCTTGTTTTGTCAATACAAAGCCAAAGTTCAGCAAATGTTGAAGATACAATGAGTTTGGGTATTGTAGGCGGATTGTAGAAGGTCCCAAACCCCCAGTATAGCTCAGTCATCCAAATTATGAAAAAAAGCATGCATATAAAATGAAATAGATTGAAACAGTCCTTAATTGGTTCACACATATTCCCTTCCATACACATCAGGACCAGGCAATTGCTTTAACATCAGGACCGATTAAATCAAGTGATGTTTACTAAAACCATATTGCAGTTCATCACTTTATATACACCCTGCGATATACAGCGGCGGAGTTTTACTTCTTGAAGCGATCAGAAAAGTGAGGGGACTGTGGGGTGGTCAACTGTTTTACACTTTGTTTGATTTCGATGGATTTATATTTGGGTACGCCCTGCGCTTTATGAACCAACTCTTTACGAAGCTCAGCGATTCGTCGTTCTTCCTCTTCAGCCTCGATTCGTTTCCGCTCCTCCATGATTGCTTCGTGCTTTTTAGCCTCGGCCTCGCGCTTCATAGCGATTAGTTCGCGCTGTTTTGCCCGCTCATCCGAATGCAGTGTGATATCTGCTGGCGCTGTTGATTGTTTCACACCAATTGTTAAAATTTTTCACTTCATTTAAAACCCATTGAATAGACGAATTTTCTCAGAGCCTTGTGACATTACACATAATCACGTAGCGATATAGCAGCTGCTTTATACACTCCCTTCAAAAGTCTACTTAATTGTACTTAGAAAAAGAAGTTAGATAACCAAAGATTGACTGTAGTTGGTTAGTTTCAATTTACCCAAATTATCATAAGCAGGCACTTGACCATTTTCGGGTTTTTATAACAGCACTAGCCATCACTTTTCAACATAGCTGAAAATGAAAAGCCTTAGGTTTCTTCTGTTTATTTACTTACCAATCACTCGATGAGACTTCTTTGGTTCGAACGGTTTTCCTTTCAAAACCTTGTGGTAATTCTCGTTCGCCTTAAACAAGGTTTGGTCTCTCAGATTTTTTACCTCCTCGTTGACCTAGTAGTGAAATTAGAAGCATAGGTCAGGATAAAGGACTTTTTATTAACTTTTTTTCAAATCCCAAAATCACGGCGTGTGTTATAATAACCATTGAATTTTTCGATTTGAACATCCCTACCCAGCTCAGACCAAATGATATGGTTACGTTTTAGTTAGGTTTGAAATGGGTGTAGCGTTGGGTAAATAAACAACNATTGACTGTAGTTGGTTAGTTTCAATTTACCCAAATTATCATAAGCAGGCACTTGACCATTTTCGGGTTTTTATAACAGCACTAGCCATCACTTTTCAACATAGCTGAAAATGAAAAGCCTTAGGTTTCTTCTGTTTATTTACTTACCAATCACTCGATGAGACTTCTTTGGTTCGAACGGTTTTCCTTTCAAAACCTTGTGGTAATTCTCGTTCGCCTTAAACAAGGTTTGGTCTCTCAGATTTTTTACCTCCTCGTTGACCTAGTAGTGAAATTAGAAGCATAGGTCAGGATAAAGGACTTTTTATTAACTTTTTTTCAAATCCCAAAATCACGGCGTGTGTTATAATAACCATTGAATTTTTCGATTTGAACATCCCTACCCAGCTCAGACCAAATGATATGGTTACGTTTTAGTTAGGTTTGAAATGGGTGTAGCGTTGGGTAAATAAACAACTACAATACAACTAAACATTCGGGTTTAATTCAGTTTTAGTGCTTTTATATAATGTACAGTGACGTAAACGCAAGGATGCCATCATTGTTGGTCATTGTAACACCAAAGTTTTTTGTTTTATCGTTTTTTGTATATTTTCGATATGCTAATAGCTTGTTTTGTCAAAACAAACTCACCTGTTTATTCCACTCTTCGACTCGTTTACTCGCTCGTTCGTTTGCTTGAAGTTTGAACGGTTTCGCTTTAGTGGCTTCTTTAACGTCTTTGGGTGGTAACATTGGGGTGGCAGGAACTGGCATTGGACGGGCTTTGAATGATGCAGGCTGCAAAAAAACATTCAGATGTGATATAACATGACGTTCATTACATAAAAAAATATTGCTGTTGTTAAAAAGTTATTGAAAATGGTCGAAGCGTTATGTGTTGGGGCCTGTGGGTAAACCAATAGGTCAACTGGGGATTGTAGGTTAAAGTGTGCAAACTTGAAGAGATGTGAACGACTTTAACTTGACCAAACGAGAAGAACAATTTGGCGTTAAACAGAAAAAAAAAACGAAAAACAAATTGAAAACAAAATTACTGCAAAAAAACTATCCTCATAGGACGCTTACACAAACAGCATTAGAACTGCCAATGAAACGCAACTTGGCAATATATCTAACGTATGTTTTAAATGTAAAGATGATGGGAACCTTTTGTTCTTCGGTTACAATCTCTTTTATCCTTTCCTCCTTTTTCTGAAACCGTTCCTTGTCGGATCGCTCGAAAGAAAACGGTTTTGCTTCCGTTGGGCCTTTCTTTTTAATAGCTGGTTGAAAGGGAATTCCGTAAACATTGGAGCGTGAAATATGCGGTTTAGTTTCATCATTCTGTAAAACAATACAATTGGATGTTATCGTATGTACGATTTTTTTAAGTTTAGCAAATACTTTGGAACTGAATAAAAAATGTAAAATTTTGTTTTGTAATTGAGAGTGTTGTGACAAGATTTTCACTTACACTCTTGTTTGATTTCAATGATAGCGTTGTGTCGGAAAGTTGAGACTTCTTTGTAACCTGAGTGAAAAAGGCATAACATGAGTTTGTCCTTTTGTCGAATTTTACAAGAAAGCACTTACTACCCAACAATCAACTAATCATTTGCAAAATGTTTATTATCTAAGCATGCAAGTAAAAAAATTTCCTTACTTCTGCCTCGTGGGCCTTTTCTGCTCTGACTTTTGCTCTATCTTTAAGCGCAAACGCAGGACTTTTAGGAACTGTCCTTTCGATAGCAGGTTTCTCTTTGACACCCTGCATGAGAAAGAATCGCCTTTATTATTGTAATGAAAATTTAAAAATGACAGTGTCATAAAGCAGGAAAAGCTATTTTGGTTTAAAAAAGTGTAGCATTTCACTACATAATTAATACAGGTTAAAATAAATCCAAATTTTTTGGTACCATAAAAACTTTTTTCCAAAAAATAATATAAGGCCAAAGTTTATAGCACAGACACAAAAGGAAGGTACAAGTCAGTACTTGCATGCAAAGAATTTTCTACATTTCAGCAAACTCTGATGTTATCATGTTCGTTGAAATATAGAAAATCGGACAGCAAAGTTCACAATGATATTGGGTACATTTTGTTGGCTATGGCCGATTTTGTGGCTAAAATGGCAGTCTAACAATAAATTCAACAAATGAAACTTACAGTGACTTTTTCTAGTATTGCAGTGGGTACAGGCTGAGCTTTAAAAGGTTCTGGTTTTACTTCATTGTCAAGTGACTTGTGATCTTTATGTCCCTCGGAAAGATGGAATTCAACTGGTTTCGTCGTGGATTTTTTTGGAACAGGTTTTAGCTTCTCTTTGCCTTCCAAAACTGCTTTCTTTACAGGATTAGCTTTAAATTCATATCTAAAAATGCATTCAAGTAAAGTGCAATTTACAAAAAAAGACTTTCAAAAACATTTTAAAATTATAGTGTTTTAGCTCATAAAATTGTTACTAAAGTATGTTTTTGTTGTTTTTGATTGTTGTAAAATTAAAAAAATTAATCGAAGGTAACTGTAAGTAACCAAAATGCATAATATTAATCCCAAAACGCAAAAAAACATGGCCTTATCATGACACTAAAAGAAGTAAGCCCCGGAAAGTTTTATCATGTTTTTCCTATTTACGCAAACAGACCACAGTCAGCCAATTTATTGTTCCACTTACTTTTTCATCTCCTCCACCTCAAGGTCTTCCTTCTCCTTTGCACTCATGGTGCTTGTTGGTTTGTTTCTCAATTTTAGAGTAAATTTTGGTGTTTTTGGTTCAGTAATGTGAAGTGCTGTTGCCTTCATTGGTCCAGCTAAAAAGCACAGTGTTATACAAATAAATTAAAAACAAAAAACACGACTTTCAGAAATAAAAACCATTAAATTTGTAGTTTTACCTGTCAAAAAACAGCAGCAGGTATAAATGGTTGTCCAAAAAAAATGTTTAAAATTAAAATTTTTAAACCATAGAAAAGTAAATTGCTACAATCACAGTCTTAGCCTATAACATCAGAATTTTGTTTGAAACATTTTATCATTTCATTTGAGATAAAAACGATATTATTATTAGCCCTATACATGCAATT
>QXVZ01028819.1:0-10975 GCA_008931825.1 Phallusia fumigata
TGGTAAAACACAAATGTCAAATGTTAGGACGTTTGGCCTCGTGCGACGTAATACACTTTAAAACGAAAATGCAGCGACACGATTTTTGGGGGAACTCTTACAGTCATTCCCGCCGCGTTGTGATTCCGGCTAAAGGGATAAAAAGCACCGACTTGCGTCCAACGTTGGCACAATTCCGCAGTCGCGTTGTACCAAAAGCCGCATATGTCAGCTCCGATCTGCAAAATGAATAAGGCCGCATTAAATTATTTACAAACCTACCAAGCAACCGTGAAGAGCAAAGCAAAAACTTTTTTTTGCGCACGATTATTGAAGAATCGAGGGCCAATCGACTCACGTAGGAAAAACCGAACAGGTTGAATTCGAACAT
The DNA here is from genome assembly GCA_008931825.1 of Phallusia fumigata. Classification (NCBI taxonomy): domain Eukaryota; kingdom Metazoa; phylum Chordata; class Ascidiacea; order Phlebobranchia; family Ascidiidae; genus Phallusia; species Phallusia fumigata. The sequence goes on from QXVZ01028819.1 coordinate 371, forward strand.
GATTGGAATGCTCCACGCCATTTGCCTCCATTGACTTTGATTGTCTCCCGACCAGTGACCGCTGTACTTTCCCGAGCCCGCGAACGTCGAGCGTGAAAACAAGAAACTTCGCTTGTCAGGAAACTGACGCTAGAACAAGTGGTTTTCAAATATTACCACAGAAACGTAACCCTGATGTTTCAGATAGAATGTGGCCTTTTTGTCGTCAACCACAAACAGTGAGTGTCTGAAGTACTTTGCGCATTTGTCGATTCGTTAAAGATTTCTAATACACCTTTAACAAGAAATAAATAACGAAATAACGAAAATATGGAATCAAAGATCATGGACATATGCAAACTTGAAAAATCAGGTCGCGGATAAGATTGCCCGTTTTATCCGCATTAACATTTAAACTGCGGCACAAACGTTTTAGCAAACATGTAAACATTTCTTACAACGCTGCGCTACAGTAAATCGAATTTTCAGGATTCCGCCACGCCAAAGCTGTCAACCACATTGAACAAAGAGTGACGGTACGTGACTTCTGCTAAGAAGAACTTTATTTCTATCCGAGGCGCCAAAGATTTGTCCAAGGGACTGTGAGCCCTACCTCCAGTGCGGAATAGGTTGCCATCGCCATCGTGTGGCCGTAAAGGCTGTGAACGTCGTAATGCAAACCCCAATTCTGAACGTTGTCCATGCAGAACGTTTTGTCGTGCAGACCCACTCCGTACCAGAGTATACCTGTGAACAGTTGTAAAAAAAATATTTTATCTATCCAGTAAACCACTGTCAACAAATGTCGAAAATCTGTCAAAAAACACTGTCGAAAATCTACATTTAAAAATCCGTCGCTAATAAGTTTTCTAATCGTTTGTTAAACGGTAGGCAGCAATTTAAATAAAAGGCGCATTCGAAACAAAATATCAACTCGTATAAACAGTTTTTACAGAGCCCATTAAACACAAGGAAAACTGTAAACTTACCAAACATAATTAAACGCTTTCGCACTATTTTTGACTAAAAACTTACGGGGCATATAAGGAGGAAAGTTGTATTTTCCTGTGCAATTCATCGCTGCCAACTTTTCTGGATTGTCGGGTTGGAAATTTGCTGGCTCGTTCATATCCTGCAAGTGAAAATCAGGCAAATCTTCGAGCGGGTAAATTCTGTCAAAAATTCAAATAATCAAAGGTTCTTAGTCTTACTATCCACAGTGCGTCATATTCGACTCTTTCGTTTGTGTAGAAGTCGTGGCACTGGTTGTACCACCAATCCGCGGCTCCAGGATGGGTGTAGTCCGGATGGTGAGTTTCCCCCGGCCAAACCTAAATGCAGCGTAATTTCAGTGTGGCCAAAGTAAATGTTTTTTGATGTTATACCCATCAGCTTTACCAAGTTCAAGAAGCCTCTTGAATAGGTATTGTTTGGAACACAGTTGCAAACAGTACTCTGCTCAAAATTGTCAGTGATAAGCATTTTGTATTTCACATGATATTTCGCATGAAAACTGACGATGTGACCTGTTTGTGGCAAAACCGCAATTCCACTTGAAGCTGGCTTATCTTGTTTAAAGCTGTAGTGTAGCTTATTGAGGTTGGCATGTTTTACTTTGTCAGACTTAACCGAACGTCTATAGGCTTGCATGAGGCGTAATACCAAAACGAATTCACCCTTCCAAGTATTGGCAGGCATATCACATAGTATGTGTACCTCAATTGGTAAATCGAGTTTTTTGCCCATGCCTTGCTCAATTGAAAATTTGAAAAACGATTCGGTATAACGCCTCTTGCAAGCCTGGCGTACTGTGATTTAAAAGTGGGTGGCGGTTAACATTGGTCAGCATAAATCCTCCAGGGCAGCGGTGTGTCTGTAATTTGACTTTCGACAGTTAAACACAGAGTTTTGTTGGTAGGCCATTGTCTTAGGTTCGAATCCTACCGCAGCCCACACTTTCTAGTACATATATTGCTGAATGAAAACGGTGGAGGGGCGACTGATTTTACATGAATTGCAGGTCTGGCGTTACTGTGATATATTCAAAAAAAGTTTTACTTGCCTCGGTAACCAGATTCTCTCCATTCGGGTCTTTGATGAAAATATCAGCAGTAATTCCGTCATCGTAAGCCTTGTAACCCGATTCGATCTTTATTCCTGGATCCAGGATGACGACATATCTGTTGCAAGTCATAAGTGGTACAACAACACAATACAAAAACACCAAGTGTGCAAAGTATTAATGCAATAGTTAAACTTTGCTCCTTCTAATATTGTACCATACAAACAGTAAAGTTGAGTTATTTTTTCGTTAAATTTTCCTTTTTTACGTTGCGTGAATGTGAAGGTCAAAAGGTTCGCATAAGACGTCAATGCCAGCGTATGGACACAGTGTTAGGTCAGATGTACCCACTTCATTCCGTAGCTGTGTAAGTCATCCACAAACTCAGGCAGACCGTTGTAGAGGTTTCGATCGTAAGTGAAAGACTTCTTTTGATCCATGTAGTCAATGTCACCGTACTGCATAAAACACCGAAGTTATATCTCGATGAAAATTATTTGTTAAACGCAGATTCAGTTACCTGTATGTCAAAGGGAATGTTCGCATCTCTCATCTCTTGTACGACCTCCTTTACTCGAGCCAATGAACCATAATCCCACCTTGAAAGCTGAAATCCAAGTCCCCAATAAGGAGGCATTACGGGAAAACCTGTAACAATACAGGTGTAAGTTTAAGTATATAGCGAACTTTATTTTTAGAAACACAAGATGTACGGTCTTGAAGAGTTGCTTAATTAAAAATATAACCGCAAAATAACTGATGTCGAAAACATCGATTTTCGAAACGTTTGCTACACCATGTATTCACAAAATACAAGTTCTCTGGCATTTACATTTTTAATTAAATTTATTTTCAATTCAAGCTAAGAGGGAAAACATTTACAGATTAAGCAAGCAAGAAATCCTAAATACCAAAACGTGGATCTTTGATCAGTCATAATTTTAAATGAAAACTGATTGTCCCAATCCACCAACAAATTGTGAGGCGAAAAAGGATTTTCATGATTCGTGTTTTAAAAGCTGCAGTGTAATATATAGTTTCGAATACCGTGTTAAACACAAATTTGTAAAACTCCTTTTATTAGATATAATTTCTTTTAAGCAAACCGATAAGTTTGTGATATTCCTGAACCACTTGCTCGGGGGAATCCCCAACGAAGAGATAAAAATCCAGGATGCCTCCAGTGACGCGGTACGTTAGGGCTGGCATGGGTTGAAGAGTGACGTCTACAGAAAAGTAAAATACATTATTAAAGATATTAAAAACATACGCTGAAGCAAGAACAAACAAATTGTTTAATATTAGGTTTGCTGCTGTTTTTTTCTAATATATAGGTTATCTGTTCATGTGCTACTTTAAAGCTATGTTACGCTTGTGGATGGTGTAGCTGCAGCGCGTTCAACCTCGACCCACCAATTGTGCCCTTCACTTTTTTGCGCCTCATAACGGTCTAACGTTGCACAGCTATTTCCGGCCTGGTGATTGATTTAGCGCTTATGTGTCGCTATGTTTTTTTTCGGCAAGCGAAATAAACTCAACTCAAATCAGTGTACTTACATTAGAGTAAATCTGGCAGGTTTTTTCTTTTTACTTACAGTCAACAGGAAAAGAATGAAAGCACATATATTTACCCATCGCGTTGGAGTTGTGAAGATAGACCCCGTACGACTTTCCATCATTACTTGACTCCATAGCCATGAAAAAGGTTTGGTGGCCATACAAGTTCCAATCGTCTACCGGCGCTACGTCACGAGTAAAAATCGCCCAACGCCTCCAGTTAAAATCGTGTCTACAAACATCAAAACTAAATTTTCATTCTGTATGCGGTGCAGCGGAAGCTTCTATATGTTTGAACCGGAATCAGACAACTTGGAAAATGCCTTGTATGAGAATAAGCGCTCGGCCCAAAAATTTGTACGAATAATTGTTACAAAACCAAATTAAATCCTAATGGGGTGGGTCAAATCCTAATACTTACGTAAGATATTTTGACAGAACATATATAATTAACAAAGTATATTTTTCGAAATTCCCATAGGGCAAGTGGCCCCTCTTGCCCCTACGTGCCGGCGCCCAAACTACCCAACGACTAATCAAGGTGCTACTGTAGAAAGTGTAGTCAGTTTATTCCCGTAAAATGAATGAAAAAGTAGCAGCAGTACTCACCTGTATCGTCTGTGGTTGTGCTCCCCAAATCCATACACATTTGTTGTCGGTAAGCTCGTCGAAATTTGAAGAAACTGATCAGCGAATGAGAAAGCGCCGACAGAAGAGTCAAAACTGCCGAGTGTACATGAATAAACTGTTAATACATGATCTACCCAAAAGGCCAGTCAAAATGGAAAACGTCATAATGTTAATTTGGAACCAACGACAACTGTTTATTAGCCTGTACGTGTTACCACAATACACAGTAACAAACGTTTTTCTTACATGGTCTCAGCCCCATGGAAAACTTGGATAGAAAATGGATCGTTTTGAACGGACACGTTGTACAGCGCACTTGTAGCATCAGAGTTCTCCGCATTGTTGATCGGCAACGCTTCGAAAGGAACTTTGTAACGATCTGGGTTGTTAGGATCCGTAAACTGTAATACAATGCTTCTTAATCCTTTTTTGCGGAAAATTTTTTGATATCATGGGCCAGTATTTACTTTAAAAAGCAAACGGTTGAATTTTTACAATTTACGTTTCGCAGAATTCGATTGAGAAAAATGACGACAAGGAGATGAACTGTAAAAAACGTATCAACAATGCACCTTTTCTTGACAGCAACCTACTTTCCACCAAACATTTTAGTGATAGGTTTCGTACGTTTTTCAATGTTTGTAGATTATCAAAGTTTTTAGATCAAACTTATTTACTAACAGCGGCAAGACCCAAGTTTTATTAAAAGTGGCTTTTTTAATTCAAAAATGCCGGAAACAGCGCTTGAAAGCAAATTAGAAAAGGGTAAAAAAAATTTGCCAGAGAAAATGTTTTTAATCAAAGCATCTACGCTTCGACGCGAAAAGAATATAGATTATAATTTGAGCTCATGCACAAATTTTGTTTTAAACGGGCATTTGGGTATATTTTTTAAGTCAAAAATGTTAGGTTCTAAAAACATACTTTGAAATGAAGACGGTTGTCCGTCTGATATTGTACGTTGAGTTGAATTTGATCAATGTCGCCGCCATACATCGAAAACGTGCTTCGGCGTTGCAAAGTGTATCTAAGCAACAAAAATGGGTGATTTCCAGGGGGGTATAGTAATTAGGTGACATATTTAACCTATTTCGCTCTCTGCAATTTGTCTATCGGTAGTTGTATGGCTCTGGTTTTGGAGCATACATATTTTCTATGTATTCGCTTTCCACTTTAATTGTACCCAAAAAAATGTATAGGAAAAGTCTTTCACTCCATTACAAGCCGCGAGCTATAATTATTTCCACAACAATAGCAGACTGTACAGGATCATATAATGTAACAAGAGCTTACTGATTTGTCACGGTATCATTCACAACGTTATAACCGTGAACGTTATCGCTTCCATAGAAACATTGTGGGACCCCTGGAGAGGTCGTCGCTCGCCACAAGCAACCACGTGATTCACAAGCTGTCCTGTTTATTTCTGTAATTTCGTTTCATAAAAACAATTTGTTTCAATTCGTAGGCCACCAAAAAGCACACAAAATAGTTTGTTCTAAAATCCAAAAAATAAGCGGTAATGAATGGTAACTGATGAAAAGTATATGAACGTAACAGGTCTCATACTTAACGTTGCAATTTTTCTTTCGTTCTATCTGACCAATGTAAAAGCCTAACGCTTAGTGGCATCGTTGACGCGGAAATCGCGGAGTTTGAAAATGTGCATTTTTGTACAGGATTATGCCATTATCAAACCAGCGCTAGTAGCTTTAGAAATTTAGTTCGAATGGGTGCAGTTATTCGCCACCACATACCATTGAGGAGATCCGGCATGCAATCAATACGGGACCGCTCGTTGTTGAGTTCCCATGACAATGCAAAAGGTTGGTTCAGTGCCAATGCTANCGCGGAGTTTGAAAATGTGCATTTTTGTACAGGATTATGCCATTATCAAACCAGCGCTAGTAGCTTTAGAAATTTAGTTCGAATGGGTGCAGTTATTCGCCATCACATACCATTGAGGAGATCCGGCATGCAATCAATACGGGACCGCTCGTTGTTGAGTTCCCATGACAATGCAAAAGGTTGGTTCAGTGCCAATGCCAATCCGCTGATGGTCAACTAAAAATCGAAAGTCAATTAAAAAATAAACAAAATGTCAAATGTTGCAGTATGGCCAACAAAATATGCCAATCAGTTACAAACACGAAATTCGACATGTACCTTCACACAGTTGGGTTACAGTTCTTTGATCCAGCAGACTTTTACCGCGTAGTCAAATACTTACTGCTTTGGTTGTAGAGTCTTGTGTAAATGTTTGGCTTGCACTCGCATATTGTACATTGGTTACAGTATCCTTGAGGCCGAAAACGGTCACGGTTTCCAAGACCATTGTGGAAGATTGACCATACCCGTCGTTTACAACGCTGCTAACCAGTTCGCCCTGCGTTGTACAAATATAAGGTGCATAAAAATTTAGTTTAAGTACGATACAATAGCTGGTGTGAAAATATATTGTAAGTGACTACAATCGACTTAAGTGTTCACGGACGAACTACTACCACCACACAACAAGTCTTCAACCAACGGAAATCGCCTTAAGGTTTACATTCTTTGTCAAAGTTAAAAATTAGAAAGTCAAACACCACGTTAAACAACAAAAATGAGAGAATAAGAATTTTACCCACCCCTTCTGTTGAAAACCTAACAAGAGTGTACGTTTTTGACCCGATCGGGTCTATAGATTCCCCGTCGTCCCAGAAAAGATCACCCGACGTCGCTTGATAGTTGTCGTCAAGGGCAACAATCAGAGCAAAGTTATTCTGGCGGCTATGGAAAGCAGTATTCTTAGTAAAAAGTATTTTCAGAAAAAAGCCGGATAATTTTGAATACAAGAACAAAAATAATTGAAAAGAAAAACATTTACCTTTCATAGGTAGTTCTAGCCGGAGCTTGCGTAGGTAGTATGTATCCTCCCCTCACGTGTAGGTTGATGTGATCTTTCGGCGCAGCAAGAGCCTGATAACCTCCGCGCATAGGCACCTCCAGTCCGCTAAAGTAAAGTTTCGTTTTGAGTTTAGAGAAGAAGTGACATGAGTGGCTATGCTTTCAGGCTGCCGATAACGCAGGTTAAACTCATAATTGGGACTTGTATTATTACCTGTAGTAATCAAACCACCGGTTGTCAGGGAAATACGCGTCCACTGCTTGTTTTCCAGCCTCTAGAACTGGACTGATTAGCAATGCGGGTCCCCACAACATTTGGCGATCAATCTCCCATGTCATCTTGTCTTGAGGAAATCTATGCGTCAAAATGTTAAGTGTCAGTAAAGAAGAGTATGCTTTAAAACAGTTAGGCCTTAACATTGTTTGAAACCGAAAGCGGAACACAACAGCAACAATAGGAACTTACTCGTGCAGCAAAGGTCGCACAACAGTCGATCCCTCATTGTGCGCGTGGTAGAACAATGTGTACAGGTAGGGCAGCAGGGTATAACGGGTCAGGAGCACTTTTCTTACATCAGCCGCAAACTCTGGGCCCCAAGCAGCTGGGTCTTGTCGCTGTTAGTCAAAATGGAGTAAAAGTTTTGGCCACATTAAAAATGTACGTTATGTGGAGAGAACCAGATGAATTTGTGTTCACAATTCGCGGTACATTAACATTTGCTGTAACATTTTGAAATGTTTTACATATCGATTTAAGGATTGTATTTCTGATCGCCGTGTGCATTTGTTTGACCAAAACTATGAATTGTTTGTGGATTTTTGTTGTTTGACAATAAGGGAAACCTAAGGCTTTAAATACATTCAAATATGATATCTTGGCTTGACATTTACCCTGCTGTCTAGCATAGCGTGGTTACGACTGAATGGATAGAAAGCCCCAAGCTGACTCCATCGAAGACACATTTCTTCCTCAGCGTCTTCGAAAAACCCGCAAATATCAGCACCAGTCTGTAATTTTGGAAAACACGCCAACATTGACTTGTGAAAAAAATTAAGCTACTTTAGTCAATTAAATAAGTATAATAAATCTACGAAATAAATCAGATACTTAGGTTAGAAAGTGTTAGAATCGGCGGAAAACATTGGACTGAAACTCGCATATTATGATTTTATCGATGTTAAGAGGGCAGTCAATACGTTGCAAAACAGAGCCAATAATTACTTGTTCTTGAAATTGTCCACTACACAACAACTCGACAAGATTTTCCTTTCGTATTTTTTTTCTTCAAAAATTTACAAATTTTGATGTCTGTGCTTGGACTTTAGAAAGTGCGCGTTGAAGGCGCAACTCTTTCTAAACGATTTTGAAACCGATTGTTTGGTAAACCTATTTATTACGCACGCCGTTAAAAAGTTGGTTTTGAGGACATGGTTACTAAATACGATAAGACTTAGACATCGAGAATTTTGGCTATACTCACGTATGCGTAACCGAACAAACTGAATTCAAACATTCCGATAATTGAAGCCCTTAGATGTGGCCATTTGCTTGTATTGTCTCCCAACCAATGACCAACATATTTTCCTGCACCAGGATAGGTTGATCGACTGATGACGTAACACCTCTTCCCAGTTGAATCACGACATGCACTGAAAAATGACAAAATGGATTCCTAAGGCTACATTGGCGGCAGTGTTATTAATGAACAACACTCAGTAAGTCACGTTTTTATTCATAACTTTCGATATTTGAGTAGTGCAAGTTTTCCTTGAACTTTTTCGGACCAATATTGCAACAAAGGCTCAAGGGACAACGAAGGCTTCAAAAATGCAAATGTTTCGCCAATTTCGTTAAACATTTCATGCCAGAAGTGCATAGTACATACGCCGTAAAAACGTGAGAAAAAAATCTAACGGACACGTACATACGCCGCAATGCACTACAATTGCTGAAAACAGTTGACGGCCGATTTAAACACTTTAAGGATGATGTTTATTCGCAAAAGGTCTCACAAAGCCGTGGTATTCAGTCAAACAAGTTTTGGTGGAAGTATTGTTCGCTATGTCTTATCAACATACAACTTATGGAGAGCTTAAATTAGGACATTTCTCTAGTTTGCTACTTACGTCATGGTTGGTTCGGCTTGTGACCAACCGTACATGCTGTGAACGTTGTAATGTAGCTGGGGTCCACCAGTTTTCGTGTCGTATTGTGTTGCCGACATGCAGATCGTTTTGTCGAAGAGCGTATCACCCGTAACCCCTTTTTCAAAACATGCATAAATCATTTTGCAGCTTTTCATTGAGATAATTACAAAACGTTAACTATGAAAAAATATAGAAATATGAAACTGTTTTTTTACCATAAAAAATTTAAAAAACGAAAATCAGGATAAAAGGTGGAATTCTGTTAAGCATACCGACAAATCGCCACATCTTTAAAACATTTGTCAACGTATAAACAACCCCCAGTACATTTTAAATGCAAGCGTACTTTAACTATTTATACTGACTTGATACCAAAGTTTGTAAGTTCAACTTTGATCCGACATTGTTACCCTTGCAGGATGTGGCGTACAATAATAATCTTGTAAAAATGTGAAAAACTTACTCGGCATATAAGGTGGGTGATCATAACGATTTCCGTTGGGACATGGGTTGCCTCGCAGCTCAAAGCTTGCCGGTTCGTTCATGTCGATCCACAAACCATCGAACTTGAGCGACTCCTTGCGGAATTGAACCACGTTGTCCGACCACCACTTGGTGGCAGCGGGATTAAAGAAATCTGGAAACGCGACATGCGCACGAGTCTCCTGTTGTTAGAAATGTAACTTGTAAAGCCTCGCATGCCTATTTCCAAATTATTAAGTATTAAAATTTTTGCAAGGCCAAAAGCAGGGGTACTCGCCCTACAATTTGAACATTGAACGTTTTTCTTTGTGCATTATTAAATTCACAAAAACATTACCCGAAAAAAGAACATTTGCAGAAAACACGCCATTGGCTGTCTACATTTAGTACGAGGCATTACACCAACTCGCACACGCAAGTCTTTTCGATTTTTGGCTGTGCTTTTTGTATTGGTTTTTGTTTTATGCAATGTGTCCTTCAACTTGTTGTAAGACATAGACTTGATTGTTTTATTCAGTTTGGCGCTTGGCGTGTACGGACACAGTTCCTTTGTTGCAAGGACACAGACAAAAACAGCCAATCCCTGACCTATGTGTTACCTAAATTTATTCAGTATTGCATTGCATGAATTAGAGTGTAGCAAATCATGACACAAAATTGACGAATAACTATCGTATTTGTTTAGTTGCGCTTACATAGGTCGACTCGTTGTACAAAGTTCCTGGAAGGTCGGGCCACACCATTCCGTACAGAATTTCGCCATTGCTGTCCCGGATGAAAACATCGGCTGCCGTCCCATTGGTGAAGGGAGGGTAATCAGTTTCATTGGCGCTGATAGCAGGATCCTGAACAGAGTT
>QXVZ01028822.1:0-14186 GCA_008931825.1 Phallusia fumigata
AAAAAACGCCCCTAAAACTAAAATGTACCTTCTAATCTGCACAAAAGTTATACATTTTCGTGACGATCCATTTATGCGACGTACGTTCTGCTGGGTTTTCGCAGTTACAAAATTATTTTTTTGTCATGACAGTCACACCATGCATGACAGTCATAATCAAATTTAAATCAAAATATTGACAAAAACTGCTTTTGAACTACAATTTAATGTAAAACTTTATTTTATCATCACTTTGCAAGCAAAAACTTTCCCTTAAGACTTGTCTCTAAAACATCTTTAACTTGCAGTAGTTTGGATTGTAAGCCACGCTCTCTCACATAAAATGCATATGTATACATATATATACACGCAGCAAAACAAGTCGTGTCACGAGGGAATTTGCAACGCACAGTCTTTTATGTGTTGTCGACAACTGACGTGTGCATGAAGGGATACGAAGAAATATGCTGATAGCATGATTTTCCAACGCCCTTATATAATCTTTACCATTGAATCCTGACTAACACACTGGGCCTTTCATTGACCTTGAACGGGAGCATTTTTCTAATCTTGTTTACTGACTAGCGACATCGCAATTCCCTCTATAGCACAGGACATACTAGCAATGCACATTTTATGCCTGTTTACCGAACGTCTGCGACCCAAAGCCACATATGCAATTTTAAGTTGTCGAATGTATGAACATTAGTTTCTTTGCTATAGCTCAACAGTTGACAAGGGTTCAACAGGCCGGGCGTAGGTAATGAGAAACCATCCAACTCTATGCATAATCAGACACCTAGGCTATAGTTGTTCTACTTTTAAAATAGAAATATATTTGGACGACCAATACATCAGCATTTTCCCGAGAAATCAGTGCTTTTTAATGCACGAACACCCAAGAACCCATGAACTTCGAGGTAGTTGAGCTTCCACGAAGCACCCCAAGTTGATTGTTCCTTAAACTGGATTTTATCCTGATTTGCGTGAATCGACAAGACTAAAATCAAAGACCTTATATATGTTATTAGGTTTATGCAAACGTCGTCAGATTGTTTTAATGGTATTCCATTTGTTTAAAAACATATTTTTCAGCATGAGGAAAATTACTTTTGAAGGACAAAAATTATTGGGTTGTATTGTTTTGCCGCTTCATTTAGTGTTGATACGCATGCAATTTCTATAAATTTTGGCACTTTTTGTGCTCTACATCAACAACCATGTTTTGCTTACTGAAGCTGGGCACATTTTTAACGTACGCGATAAACTTTTGTGATTTAGTTGCTCAACAAAAGTGAAATGGCGATGTGACAATTAATATAAACTCAACAAATGGCATTTTACGCAAACAGGACGCTACCGAGTAGCAGTAAAAAAACTATTTTTTCACTGGATAAGAACGCGGGACGATCCCGAGTTCAAATCTCAAACAGTTTTTTTGTGTTTGTATGGATCGAGCGTTTCAGCCTATTTGACCGAGCGCCCGCCCCGGGACGTGAATTTGTTTTTTTTTTATTTATTTTTTTTTCATGGGGTTCGAACCCGGGACGATCCCGAGAACGAATCCCGATCAGGTTTTTTATGTCTATATATAGGTCGAGCGCCTCAGCCCCTTCGACCAAGCGCTCGCCCCTACGGGACGTGAATTTAAGTTTTCGCCCCGCAGTTCTATATCAACAGCGACACCTGGCGATATTTATATCTTTCGAATTTGTAAATTTTTAGCTTGCATTGCACTTTTAGGAAATAATAAGTTAATAAAAGTTTATTACATTGTTTTCAAGTAGCGTTGAAGGTTTGGTACGAAACGAATATCACGGGTTTAAATTTTTCTATTAAAGGCAAAAAATATGCCAAGGTCGGCACTGCGGGAGCGACAGGGCTCCCTCTTCCTCTCAGCCTGGCATTTTATGCGAACAACACCTGAAGGCGTCTCCGGTCGTTGAGGCACTCGACCCGGATGAATTAGTTTGAGCTAAGTTTGTTCGAGCTAAGCGCAATGTTTTTCAAGTGCCTCAAGTGTGATTACATTGCTACCGATTGCGTCGCTGTAAGTACATGGGACGTTGGTGGCGGAAACATTTCACCATTTTCTTTTGCACAATTCGACTTTCCAGGCTAATTCGCCTTTCGTCGACAATGGAAATTCAGCTTGCACCGCGATTCAGACGCAGGAGTATACTGCTAGCGTAAATGCCGCAAACGTGTACCTGAATGCGGTTCCTGTTGTTGTGCGACACGGCAACACAGCAATTCCTACATGCCTTTCTGGACCAGGGGTCAACAACTACGTTTTGCGAACGTAAATCGATTGACAGGTTGGGTGCCTGTGATAAGCCGAAATCAATCATTTTGAACACGCCGACGACTCCGCGTTATTTGGACACTGTCGCTAAATCCGTTTCAGTCCAACCACTGGGAGGCGAAGAATTATTTGACCTACCTGAGGTGGTTGTGGTCAACAAAATCCCAGTAATTCCAAATTCTGTGCCTGGTGCACAGAAACCAAGAGCCCATCGTTCCCAGCGAGACTTAAATGTATGCAACGCTCCGGAGGATCGGTTACCCTGCTGATCGGTACCAACGTTCCTGTTGCTCACCGAGTGATGTTTGTCCGTTCAAGAAATGGTTTTTGTCAGGATGCCGTGAGGACGCCTTTTGGGCTGGTCGTTTCTCGGTTGTAACTTCGAGTCCATGAATCCAAGCGCCCGTGTACACTTTGCATCAGCTGTCGAAACTGCACACGCCATGTTCCAGAGCGATAAAAGTGACCTTTGTCGAAAAAGATGAGGAGACTTGAGGGACTCCATTTTCCACCGAAGACAGAAGAACTCATCGGATGATGTCGAATTTGTCAATTACCACTTCCCTCGCGACATGACCACCAAATCATGCCCGACAATCGTAGAAAGGAGAAGAAACGCGTAGGTTGCCTAGAGCGCTGCCTGGCAAAGAATGATTAAAATGAAGTAAAAATATACCCATCGACAGGGATATGCTGAAGAATTGCCTGACAATGAGCGGACAAATAGGCAGGTTTGGTACATACCTCATAACGGCGTTTAGAATCCCAACAAGCCAGGAAAACTTCGCGTTGTATTTAATCATAGAATACTAAAACCCTGAAATGGCAACACCGTTGTTATATAATTTCATAACAACAAATTTCAAAAAAAAACTCTTGCAAAACAAACAAAAAAAATCACTCAAGGCACAACATCAGCTCTTCGTAGTGAATGAAAAAACTTAAGTAACCTATCTATTGAGTACGTTTGTGATTTGTAACGTGTTTGGCTTGAATATTATTGTGACGTAATTTTGTTATCGTGTGAGAACCACAAATCGTGCTAGGCACCAAATGATTAAAGCTTACCGCCCGTGATCATAATTTTCTAAAAGTAATTATATTAAGTTTTTGTAGGCGTACGACCGCGATGATATGCTGGTTTATTGATGTTATGTTTTGTGCATATATTGAGCAATGTAGCCTTGTGCCGGCGTTCTACTTTTGGCCTCAGCTCTAGTAGGATCTCTGCTCCTTTTAAATGATGGTGTGTTAGTGTCTTATAATAAACAGTACTAACCTAAAGGTATTGTGAGTCCGACTGGTAAGTTAGAAGATGCTAGGCAATAGGCTCCTACAAGCAAACACACGAAACCCTACAGTTTGTACAAAGGTGATCAGAACTTTCTCAACAAAAACAATAAAAACTAGTGAGGTTGAGTTCTTCATATTTTCTACCCATTCTTCAAAACCAATTCCCAAAAATGCAGGTATATCTGAACATTTTCTTCCGTTATTAAAAATAAGAAATCAAATTTTTTAATCTGTTGTCTGTTCAACACAACAACATGATAATCACAATTTCTTTTTAAAGTTCAGTTTCCAACTAACAAATCATTTTGCTATGTCGTTGGGTGTAAGGCACTAAATACTGCACCTATTCACAATGTCATTTTAAGAGGGGGAATTTTAAATGCCAGGCCAAATATCGACAAAAGAATTTGGAAATGATATTCTATCACTTCAAGCAAATTGGAAAGCACCAAATCACAAAGAATCTTTAACTGAAGATGCTGTCTGAAGTGTAATACACACTAACTATGCGGATCTAAACACTGAATTATGCTAACCCATTTAACGGTTGATTGATTTCTGAAGTATAATAGTGACTATCGTAGGAATGCGAAGGGAACAACTCCAGAATTGGATTATAGGTTTACATTCTTTAGATTTCAAGATACTATTGTAAATTCCCAAATCAAAGGCATGATAATCAGAATAAAAGCCTAACAAATTGTTTTTTAAAAGCTATTAGTAACATGGGCAAAATTGTATGTGAGAAGTGATTAGCCTTATGTTGAATATTGTTTTATGTGAGTTGAGCCTGTCTTCATAATGTATAATCAGTTTCAATACAATCAAACCACAAAATTTAAAAGCCATCCCTAAGAATTTTTCATGGTCAAGAGTTTGCTGCTAGCCAAAAACAGCAATTTGCATCAGCACAAGATGATGCTATACACCAGTGCTCCGCAACCAGTGTGCTGCGAGATGTTGTTAGGTGTGCCGGAGTGTTTCTGTTAGCAAACTTTTTTAGTAAACAAAAATATTTTATCCTAGGCCAATTTGAACGTTACACAACACATGGGCAATTCGCTTGTCCAAATTGTAGTCGACTGCCCAGTGTGCATTTATGTTGTTTTACAACCCCATAGTAGAAATTTTTAATCTTCGAAACGCTGTTGAGGTGTGCCACCGAAATTTGAATGTTAAAAAGTGTGACGCATGTGGAAAAAGGTTACGGAGCAATGCTATACGCAATGCATTACATTCTCTTGTCTGAAGGAATCTTGTTGGGTTCAAGACAATAATAGATAGAAACCCAACTGCATCCGAATTAAGGTTACAAAATACTTTACAATACCTTGCATTGCATTACCAAAATAGGAAACGTTTAGGTGACTTACGTTTAAATACTGCTGTTTTACAAATGTTATGTTTTGAGGACCTGTGGGTGAACCGATAGGTAAACTGGGGTAAAAAGTTGTCAGTGCACAACTTCAAATACCCATATGAGCAATCATAAAGACAAGTTGTAGTTATTATTATTGCTTTTTTGCCTGATTTTTTGCATTTTCCGAATGCGGTGAAACACATTGGAATGGAACAGTTCATAACAAATACCCATCTGAAACAATATAGCACAATAATAAGCTGATGAGTACACATTTTCCTTTATGTTTGTACAACCGCTTGCCATTAGTGCGTTTTCCGCACGTGAACGCAGCCTGCACAATGCATTTCCTTACGCGTGCATTCAAGCATGACGAAAATTACGTAACAGTGAGTTTTCATTCCATGGTTTTAGTATTCTATGATTTGATTGTGCTGTTGTCTTAGAACCAAGTGCTAATGCAAGACCCGACTTCGTTAATAGATTGGTACCATTGCCCTTGTGGCCGACATTGAGGCCACGTTTTATCAAGTTCGTGTCGCATCGCGTGATCGCGATTGTTAACGTTTTTATGGTGGCCTGGAGGGGATTTGTCCCGGACACCAACTCCGCACAGGATGAATGTTCACAGAATAAATGTTGCTGCTTCGTCACCTAGCTGTGCCCCATTTTGTTTGCGACAAGCCGCAAATGACTTTGGTTCCGAATTTGAACCGCTTGTCGCGTCTACATTGGAAAGAAATATTTGATTGTCTCACGTCCGTTTCTGATATGAACGCCGGGCTGGAGCTCGTGGAAGGACTGCGCTCCTTGTTTGCAAAGGGTGAGTTTCGGTTGACAAAGTGGTTGTCAAACAGCATAGAAATCCTGGATAGTTTACCGATGGAGGAGCTGTTAAAGTCTCTGTTAACGCACCCACTAGATGCAGACTTACGGGAACGTGTGGTGGGGGTATATTGGGGCGTGAAACCGTGCACTCGCCGGGGAATGCTTTCCACGATAAATTCGTTGTTTGACCCGCTTGGGTTCGTTGTTCTGGTGGTGTTGGAAGCACGTTTGATCTACCGAAGTTAGGTCAGCAAGAAATCGAGTGGGATGAGGAAATGCCCGCACAAGACCTCCGAAAATGAGAGAAGTGGCTGTTTAGGTTACCGAGCCTACGCGATGTCGTTCAATTTGCACGCGTACGACAACATACAAGCACGTTGACTGCATTTGTCCGCCGATGCATAAAAGTAGTTATATGGCGCAGTGTGTTACCTCAGGTCTGTAAGCAAGAACATAGTGACGTGCACTTTGATGGCTGTATTCACTTCTGTAAAGGGAAAGCAGACAATCAAAAAGGAATGCCTTTATTGAGAAGCATACATGCATTCGTAACTGGAAGCACTTTCCGACAAAACAGAATCCATCTGACTTCACGGGAAGCGACCGCCGATGCTCTAACCAAGTCAGATGAATGGTTTTTTGGACCGACGTTTCTGAAACAAGAGCCAGCAAAGTGGCCGAAAAATATGTTTTGGTCAAAGAATTTTAAGATACCAAGTCATCACCAATATTTCGACTGGACCCACTTTTAGTGAATGGAATATTGCGCGTTGGAGAGCGGCTAGAGAAAGGCGCGGTCTGGTGCGCCTCCCGGCGATACTTCCACACAAATAATGTTTAAATGATTTGATAATTGCTTACTTTCACGAGCGTGTAGGTCACTTTGGAGTGTATGCCACACTGACGTCACTGAATCGACGTTTCTGGATTGTAAAAGGTGCGATTGCTGTTCGTCGCGTGTTGAGTGGATGCCTAAAGTGCCGACGTCGCGATGCTAAATCGCCGAAACAGCTGATCTGAACTGCCACCAGCTCGTTTACAGATGAACATGATCCATTCGCATACAGCGGTGTTGACTATTTTGGGCCACTGCTAGTCAAAGGAGGGCGCAGTGAGGTGAAAAAATACGGATGTTTGTTTACGTGACTTACGACACGTGCAGTTTATTTGGAAGTTGCATTTGACTATCCCCGCCTGCGTCAATGCGTTACGTCGTTTTGTCACGGCACGGTGCAACTTCGCACATGTTCTCGGACAACGGCACCAACCTGGCTGGTGCAAAACGTGTTCTAAGAGATGAAATTCGTGACTCGAACCAGCGCAAAATCGAGGAACACCTGAAGCAGAAGGAAATACAATGAACACAAATGAACCGCCCAGTCACATGGGGTGAGCTAGGGAACGGCTGATTCGTTCCGCAAGACGCATGCTCTTGACCTTAACAAACGAACGGACTCTCACCTATGATCAACTGCAAACTCTATTGTTGGAAGTTAAATCGATTTCGAATTCTCGTCCACTGACACCGGTTACATTGGATGTTGATGACGAGAACCCACTTACCCCGAATCACTTGCTCAGTGTAAACACTTATGGTGGCTTGCCGCCCGCCGCCACAAACGACAGTGACTCACGTTCAAACCTTTTGGTTCAGTTCTGGAAGCGTGGGACGAGGGAATATATACAAACCCTTATTGCGCGCCAAAAATGGCATCCTGAAAATAAGAATATGCAAGTCAATGACGTTCCCCGAGACCGTTGTGGTCGATCGGAAGAATCGTCGCAGTGGAGCAGGAACAATGAGGCACCATTACTGCGCGCCAAAAATGGCATGTTAAAAAGAAGAATCTCCATGGAGTTGTACGAAACGTCGTGGTGCGATCCAAAGGCAACGAAGTTCGGAAGCCTATTCACAAGTTGTGTCTCATTGTTCCTGCTGATGAGAAGGTTTCTGCGCAAGCGCATGAAGATCCAGTGGCTGTTGCTTCAGTGGCAAATGAACTGCAAAAGACGTTTTGCGAAACTGTAGCTAATTTGACGAGCGCGTGTTATGTGAAAAATTGAACGTGTATGAATACGACTTGTCAATTTTGGGGAAGTGTATGAATTTCTAAGCGCTCTTTCTGGTATTTGTGCAACCTTATGTCCCAAGCTTCATTTAGCATTTCACAACAATCCTTTAATTGTTACGTCAGGTCTCACAGTTAAAAAACTGCATTGTCTGTGCGTCCATCATCAACATCGATTCATTTGCTTACTAAAGCTTGGTATACTTTAAACGAGGTTTATAATCTTAAAAAAAAAAAGGTTTATAATCTTTTTGCCGAAAAGTGTTATAAATTGACAAATGGCATTTTACCGAAGACAGCAAATAGTTCGAATCTCGCTCAGTCTTTTTATGTAAGTAGGTTGAACTCGTGGAGGTATTCGACCAAGTTCTCGCTTCGCTGTACAATATCAACAGCGACACCTGGCGATAGTTACAGTTTTTAATTATTGTAAATTTTTAGTTTGAATTTTCGAAACGAAAACTTCAATAAAAAATAGTGACACAAATTCAATACATTGTTTTAAGTAAGGTCTTCCGAATGTTTTTATACAACTCCACCTTTTCAATGAAAATGCCGACCAATCGGAATTAAAATTTCCCAATTCCCGGATTTCGTGTTCGGTATTTCCCGGAATTTATTTTTAGTCTCTTGGTTAGGAAAAAAATTTGGGCAATCACGTCCAAATATTGATTGCACTTGACCAAAAATGTCGCCAAAATTTACCATATATTTTCGTGGTAGTATAGGCATTTTACTTTTATGACCTGAAATCAACATGATCACACTTAGTGACAAGTAGTATTCAAATTATATCCTGGATATAAAATGCAAAGTTTTGCTATGTATTGTTTTCCTTTAACTTTAACTGATTGCTCTTGGCCAAACTTGCTGCACTAAATAAAACTCGGCAAAGAATATTTTAGCAAAAGCTATAAAAACGATTTAATGCAAGGTATAATACAACCGGTACTCGTCTCTAAGCAGTAACGGTTAAATATTTACTATAATTGTAATAATCCTTTATCACTTTAAAAGGGAATAGTTATTCAAGGAGTAAAATGGTTTAAATGCAATCGTGATCGCGGTAGCAACAAAAAAATTAAAATCAGCAAAAAACGGATTAGAATTGCAAAATAAGGTTACCTGCCAGTAATTTGTCAGATATTTGCAACAGCTCTGTTTTTATAGCACACAGCCAAGATTTGTTCCACATGAAGGGATAATAAAGTTAGATTTAGCTGGTATTAAAAGTTAAAAACAAAAAATGGCTATAAGGGATTATAGACGATCTCCTGCACCATCGGCGCGGGAGAAATAATACCTTCTGAACAAGTCTTAGAATGGCAAACAAAAAACGACTAGACCAAAAGCAAAATCCCCGACAAATTTCCCACAAAACAATTATTGCCTGACACCACATGAAGGTTCAACATTAAGATTTAGTTCTCCTTGGTCTTATTGGCGTGTTTGTTTGTAAAAGATCGTAGACTGTCCATGTAGCTGTTTGGTAGATACAGCACACTCTGTGGTGTAAGTTTTAACTGACATTTGAAACAATTTCCGGCTAGGGTATATTTCTTTTGTTTGAAGGCACATAGCCCCAGCAAACGAAGAGATTGTGTTATGGGGACAAAACATTTCCAGTGCATGGTTTTGCAATCCTCTGTTATGTACGACAGCGAATCAAAGCAGCAGTGCATAGTATCTTGGTAGTTGCCATTGCTAAACCAAACTAAAGCAACATGGTATTTTAATTCTGCTTGGGCAAAGCTGAGCCCACGAATGACTCGACTAATGAAACGAGAAACCACATATTTGTGCAAATGTCTTGAAGTCAACTGCGAAAACTTGGTGATTAATTTATCATTTGACCGCTTGTTGTTGAGAATTCTGTTGTGGTAGGACTCAATCTTTTCCTTCAGTAAAAACGTAAACCGGTCACGGAGGTGAGAGAAGCTAAAGAGGCCCTTCTCGTCCCGAACTAACCGGTTTGCAAATAAAAGAGGAATTGATTGCAGTAATGAGTGTTTAGGGCGGAAGCTACTTAGACCATTTTTTACATCATCAATGCTTTGACAGATTTTGTCACATAAGTGTGGGATGGCACTTTCGCAAGTCTCAACCTGAACGGAGATTTTCCAGCTCTCTTGAACTGTCTGTAGTTCGTCACACAGGTCTCCTACCCGATAAACGCAGGCCACCAACCTTGGAACTTGTTGCATATTGATGTAAGGTGAAACAAGGCACGTCAATTTATAAAAGGAACCATAAAATCTTTGAAAGCAAGGACTGTCGTAAACCTGACCTAGGAGACACATTGTAAGGTCGTTAGGTGACATTACTCCTTTACCAATCATTACTTTTTTGTTGACTACGGCAAAACTGTTGTACATGTGCTTCAGTTTTGTAAAAACTTGTTCAGTGGACGTGAACTGTTGGCCAGAAATCGAATCAAACTCACGAAAAACTTCTTGCATCAACTGCAAACAATGCTCAGTGTGAACTAAAGCAACCTGTCCCAGAAGCACACTCCTAAGGTCCTGCTTTTCTGCTAGAAAAGTGTCAGATTTTCTGTTCGTATTCAGTTCTTCTGGGCATAAGTAGGCAGTGCAAAGTTCTACTGTGTTTGAGTCTTCAGATCTCATGTTAAAGTCAGACAATTTCAACACTTCATTTAAACTCTTCGAGGTTTCCGATCTGGATAGGTCGTTTGACAGCACTACTGGTTGAAGAACGTTCCAGAAGCTTATCCAGATTGTGCAAAACGCAAAGAGACTGTTCTTTCCAATGACATTGACAAGTTGTGTTACAACGTCCTGTGTTCGGTTCACTTCAGAAATTTGTTGCTTTGCCGTATCGTAAAATTTAAAGCGCAATTCCCACGAAAGAGCGACTATGTACTTCAAATTGTGCCCAGCCGTTTCATTTAAATGCTTAGCTTTAACGAGTTGGTCAATGATCATGAACGTATTTGAGGCAGGCACGTTAAATAAACTTCCCAGATGTCCGATAATTAAGCTTGATCCACGATAACAAATTTTCTTGATATTTCCACCATTGTTTCTGTTCTTCATTTCAAAAAGAACATTTTCTTTGTCCATGCAGGTTTTAATGCTAGATAAAACAGTTTCTGTTTGTCCGTGCAATGTTTCTGAAACCAGTTTTCTGTATTTCTTGTGCAACGGTTCATATCCTGAAACAAACACGGATTTAGCAAGCACTGTGTCAAGATGATAACCATTCCTTAAAACAGCGTCGGTCATCAAATACTCCACCATTTTGCTCACCGGTTGAATCAGCTCAGTTTTAAACGATTTCTGTTTTGTTTTGTTGCGTGACAATGGGTGGATACTAGCAAACGGCATATTGCTGTCAAATCGTATTCCACATGTTGTAAATATGTCGTAAAACCAGTCCTTGCTTTCATCCTCGGTGTAAAAGTCGTTGAGACACGGGATGCCTAACAAACGGACGGGAGTTTCACCGAGATTTACAACTAGAAATTGGAAAAGTATGGCATACCAACGCATTCGCTCTGTTTGCTTTATTAGTTCGTTTTCGTCTAAATCATCTTCTAACAATATCATATGTTCGAAATCAGAATATGGAGTTGCTTCACCTCGGGCGACTGAACCAAGAGCACAAAGTGAAAATGTGAAAGTCGGATTACCTTCACCGAACATAATTTTGACACAAATGTCTGAAATTGTTTTCATAACGTTAATAAATTGATCAGAGATCTGGTTTGACGCTGATAGGACAGAAATGATTTTTTTGCTTTCCATACACTCATCAACGGAATTAACTTTAGCAATTTTGCTCACTTCTACTGACGCATATTGCCTCATGTCATTGATTAAGAGTTCTATTTGCTTCATGACGTTAACCAAATCGCATTTTGTGTCAAATGCATTTACCTTCTGAAGTAGAGTTTCCCACAGATGCTGTATACTTTTACTGACCGTTAGATTTTCCTTCCTTACTCTGGATGCCACGAACAGTCCGAGGCTGTAAATGTAATTGTAGGCATCTTCATGTACGTTCGATGCGTACAGTTTGCCTAGTTCATAAAATATTTCTGCAGAAGCGCCGGAATCGGTTTCCACTATCTTGCCTGTTTCATTCCTTGTACATAAAGTTTTTAGATCCTGACACAAATTATTAATAGCAGTGTCCATTTTTAAGTTGTCTAGAAATAAGGATGAGTTTAAAGTTTACAAAAAGTTTTTTTTGTACCTCCCAGTACTGCACCAGTGTTGGACAAACCTGTTTTGACTACCACAATAACACTGAAGTTATGTGAAACTTAAAAAGCGGTTTCTTTTCGAGAAAATTGCATAACTTAATGAGTTACCTTCATTTTTTAACCTTGTTAAAAGGCTACAAACCTACAGTTGTTTTTTTCCTAACTCCTGAATCGGGATGTTTAAGCACGGACAACGCAAACAACTCCGAATACCAGTTACCTATTGTATTCTTATTTGATTTGTTTTATGGTTCAGTGACGTTAAATGGAGCACAAGTTACAGAAATGGCGTTGAAGGCAAACCAAGTAACATAATATATTGTTTTCGTGTAAGGTATTATATAGCAAGAAACGAAAAATCTGAACATCGTTTATTAAAATCGAACGTTATATGGTAGTTTTTTATATGCTGCTAGCTTTTTGATTCATTAAACTTTTTTGTGGAACAATTATAAAATCTAGTAACAGTACTGTATTTAACAGCGTCTGCTTTGGTGACGCCCATTTTACTAGACCTTTATGGTATGCGCGTAGGTCATGTACCACGCTGCGTGTTAACTGCCGGAAATTTTAATACCACTGGTCCAACAACCATTTAATAGTTGTTTAAATAGCAATTCTTTGTGCGGTACCTGTTTGAAGTTTGTGGCCGGTGGTTTAAAGAGCAACATCCAACAAAGAATTTTACGCGATTTTGTATTAACAGCCCACGGCCCACAACCGATATTGGGCTTAAGGGTTGTTTGCAAAGCAAATTGATCGCCTTTGGTATAAGGTTGGCTACGTGCAACACAGACACGCGTTTGCTAACTTCCTCATTCTATAGCGTCATCAAATCTCTAACTATAGATGTGTTAATCTAGAACCCTTCCTAAATCTGAATTTTGTCGTTTTTTTTGGCTAAAATAAAATACATTCATTCCCTATCACATTTTTTAAAGTATATTTTAACTGGCCATTGAATAGCTAAGAAAAACCAAATAAGGAAAATCAGTTGATGAATTACCGTGGGGACTCTCGTCCCTAAAGATATTTCAAAAACTTCTTTCACAGAGCAAGAACCCCAATGGTGATTTCCTTTTTCATTGATTTATTTAACAATCACCAGCCTACCCTTTATCTGGATTTCGTTCACGAACTTAACCTTAACGTCAGGCTCTTTTGCAACCAGTGATTTAACAAAATGTTTGGTTACAGAGATTCGCTACATTACAACCATACAAAACACCATTTACCCATATACTGTAGTTAGACTTTTGAGTTAAACCAATACGGTAAACCTGTCGGTAGCACTTTGTGTCGATTGACCGGCTTAAACCGGCTGCTCTCTGTTTGTCACAGCCTGTGCTCGTTGCGTAACCTCAGTGAGAGAGCGCACCTGCGTTACACCACCAGGATGAAGCAAAGCCTACCTACTTTACATGCGTAAAAAGGCAATGACTCAAAGGGCTACTCGTGGGACACGAAGGCGCTGCATTACATAAATCTTTGTACGTGTGCCTAGAAAAGGAGAGACTTGTTTTTGTTGTTGTTGCGTCCTTGTTGTACTGTGGGTCGGTTTGAATTAAACAGCCGCTTTTTGTGCGAGCCCCCTAAATTATTTTGTTGGAATCAAAAAGGGGCGTTAGTGGCTAATTACCAGCGTCAGAAAATATATATCATAATCCTGTTCAGGTTACCCTTGTGTTTTTATTTGAAGAACAATTTACACTGCATTTGACAGTGGTTAACATATGTTACGTACAACACAACTAAGTGGGTGTTCATGTTGTTTCGTGCACATTGCTTAACATTACCATTTTTCCTATTACCCTAACCAAAACAAACCTATAATCTAGTTTTATCATGCAAAAACACATTGTGGTAGTCTATGATTGAAAAGATTTTATTGCCTCAACATTTCGACACTCCTTAACACACTCGCATAGGCTAATTTGCGAACAATTGTGACCCTTGAAATTATAAAAAGGATTATGCTATTCTTATAAAAAAGTTTCCGAAATTCATCCTGTGCAGGCCGATTCGTCTACTTTTTATCAAAATCCACAGAGAAGTTCATGTGGCCCTCACGTTGCTGGTAGCACGCACCATTGCACTCAGGAGGTAACGCCTTGTCTTGTCTCC
>QXVZ01028825.1:0-68692 GCA_008931825.1 Phallusia fumigata
TATTGAACAACTGATCGTGGTGAAACTAACGACTTTTTTGAACAACGCAGAAATGATTGAAAGTCACAACTTGAACTCGCTAACTTACGAAGTGGATACACAAACTCATTTACAAGACTGGAACAAAACTTCTCTTTACCTTTTTGCAAACTGACTTTAACCAAAGAATATTACAAGAAAATATTTTTCTTTCCTTTCACCCCAAAACCTAGTTATGGGGAATCCCCAGTCCTGAAAGGAAACAAAAAATAAAACTCCAAGGATAAAATGTACGACAACCAGTTAAATACGTTTAAACCGAAATTAACAAAAATAGATTTTTCAGTTTTTGCTCGTTTCACATTTATACTGAAACATTCCTGCTCCTTTCTTGTGCTCGTAGTGGTAGCCTACATTTCCCGTTTCGGTCGCTTACGTTTCCCTGATCAAAATACCAACTGAGCCAAACAGCTTACACAACGACTCGGTAGGAACAAGTGCCCTTTCACCAACCGAGGATAAGTATTTATCGTTCTTTTTAGCAAGTACTCTGGGCTGGTAACCTCATAATTGCAGAAATTGAAACAAGACAGTTTAATGCAGCAGTTGAATTTATTGGCAAAAAACAACAATATATGAAAAAAGACAGGTCGGTAATGATAAACTAACAGGCCGTCGCTTTCAGTGTGACGTTAATCGCATCACCAGTCTCCGTTTGTACGACAAGGGTACCGGTAAAGGAGCCTACGCTGCTCGGTTTGAACGTGATTGGAAGATTGGCACAGTGCATAGATCTGCGCAAGAAGAACAGCAAAATTTACGCCAGGTCAGAAAAAGGTCTGAATGTTAGTTTTGGTATTTACCGGGCACAAATAAGTCGTTGCATTAACAAACAATCTTTTGAAACGGTGAAACGACACACAGCAAGTGTTTTGCTAAAACCTTTTTCAAGAATTGCTGAGGTTTGCAATTGGTTTAGTACCCATGTTGACGATCTAACCGTACGGGAAGGTTTAGCGATCATTTTAATTACAAAACTGACGATGCATATTCAAACTTACCGAACTGTATGCTTTAAGTGCGCTGTGTGGAATGGTGGTCGGATGTTAACGAATTTCACCTGCAACAAACAATGTCAATTAGACAATTTTTTTTTCTATTCTTTACACATTTCAAGCATGGGTCGTGTTTTAACTAACCTTCTGAACGCTAAAACACAAACCAAATCACCAAACTGCATTTGTTTTTGTTCTACATCGGGCTGTGATTTAAAAGAGTTCTTGTTACGCAGCATTTACTTACAGTGTGAGCAGTTTTGCCCTTGTTTTTAATGGGAATCTTTAGTAAGGATGTTTGGCCCACCGCGGTCCTGTCGAATGTATATGAGTTCTCACTGATATAGATGTCGCTTCTGCAAAAACACAAGTGCAAGTATTTAGTACTGCCATAAACTGCACTCCTTTCTGGCTGGTTTTTAGTGGGTGTTTAAATTGTTATACAAGACCAGGTTCGATGAAAAATTGATACAAGCATGCAGTAACACCAAGTTGGTACAGATATACAAGACTACCAGACTCTGTTTCTGAAACAAGTATCATGTGTTTGCTTGGGAACTTGCATGCGCTTACATTTCACACCAAGAGTTTGCTCAAAAGCGTGTGTAAGGTTAAATGCTATCGACTATTTAGTTTTATGATGACTGAAAAGTTCAATGTGCAGCTGTGGTTAATGGTTACTGGACAGGCAAATCATTGGAATACTAGTTACTGTATCAAATTTACTGCATCAAAGAGTGCATCAAATTGTTTTGTTCTCACTTGGTTGGTTTTCTCGAGGCAGACGAAGGTACCGCAGGTCGGCGAGACGGAGCAGCTTTCAGACACTGTAACAAAAGTGAATGTGTCAGTCAACAAATAATTCTCCATATGCTTGACAGACCCACCACAAGAGTACAAAAGTTCACTGATAGACTACTTTTTGCCAGCAGAACTGTTGTTATGCATTTTCGCTGCCACTAAGTTAGGTTCAAGAGTTCTAATCTGCTGATAGCGTTATGATTTAAAAACGCCACAATCACAGCTTACCTGTCCTTGTAGAGAAATTTTGGCACGCTGAAGGGTAAGTGCCGGGCCATCAGTTACTTCATGGTACTGTAAAAAGACGAATGGTTGTTTCAGAGAGGATTACATTTTGCAATGAAAGAAATCAAACTGTGTTAGAGCAATTGAAAACTGCCTATGCATTGAAAAGAAATTTTGGTCCAGTTAGTCAAACTGAACCACATTGCTTACTGTTGATCAAGACTATACTTTGGTACAGACAATACAGGGAACTGGACAAACCATCTGCATACCTCGATCTCCCAATGCTGGGTGTACATGCCAGGGTTCATGGGGTTAAAGGTCACCGGTACTTGAATTCGAGCGCCGGGTTCAAGTCGACCCGACGAATGGGCAAACACGAAAGCTGCATAAGTCGACCGAAACACATCACCTGGATCAGGATATAAATTACCTTGGCGAATGAAGATGGTAGCGTTTTAATTTTTTTAAATCTGAGCATAGGCTTGACAGTTACTGTCAACATGAAATAGGAATATGCAAACAAAGAAAATCTGTTAAACGGCAAAAGCATCGTTGATATTTTTTGTCAAACAGTTTCTGAATTTAGTACTTTCATAAAGTTGACAGTTTGGAACTGATTCAGTTGCAAATAAGCAAATTCAAATTGAAGAAAAAGGGGGTTGTACCTAAAAGGACAACTTGGTGGCAAAGAATAAACAATTAACTTTGTACAATACCTGACGCGTCTGTGTTCTTGACATAAGCTGGGGCAAAGGAGGTCAAAACCCATTTCGTGTCGCTCTTTGACATGTTTCGAAACTCCAGGTGTGATTCTTAACAAAAGACCACGTGTTGAATAATTTCACAATTTAAAACAAGTCAAAAGACTGTTAATGCAGCAATCATTTTCTACTTGACCAACACCAAATCTGGTTCATCCTGCTGTTATATCGCTGATTTTTACCACAACCAATTACACGAATTCACTTACTTCCGCTCGCACCGACTGCCACGTCATCAAAGTCGATCACGTGGCTTGTGACGCGCAAAAGCGGCTGTTGCGACGGAGGGAGTGAGGCGCACTCGTCCGAAGATATCCCGCTAGTCCTGGATGAAGACACGGAGTCGATTTCTGGCTCCTCCTCGCTTTTGATCTGGAGGTGGATGACCCTGGTGTTGTCGGAGCCACCAGGGCCGGAACCCGTGGCCACCACCATGGCCTGACCACACCAGGGCAGTAGCTCCTTGCGTCCAGCTAGTGACGGGTTCGCGCTGATGAGAAGGATTGATACGGACCTGAGGAAAGCAGTAAAATTATTTTTTTACGACAGTTTCAGTTGGCTAATTAAGAAACTTATGTTTTTTACTGTACAGATTTTTTGGGAGGCACACTGACAAACTCTTACGTGCGATGTTAAACTAGTACAGCAAAGTATCGTGCACATAATATTGCAGTTAAAATGGGTATCAGAAACATATATAACAGTTTTTTTCCACTTGGCCACTTACTCTGGTTCCACCCGGCCCCGGTTCGGGGTGATGGTCAAGTAGTGGCCCGGCCACACTACGTCATACACCAGCGAGGCCATCGACCTGTTTACGATCTTAACCCGACTTGCTTCGGGAACGCCCATTCTTCCCGATCCCTTCGAAGGGGGCGTGGCCAATGTCAAGTGGGCGGGGCTTACGTCCCAGTTGAGAGCGAACGACGAGTCCTTGGTGACTTCGGCACATTTTGCTGGAACCTGGTAAAGGAATAGAAAAAAGCTGAGTCTTGGTGATAAACGACAATGGAATGGAATGGTTAAATTTTAGACACTGGCTTGGCTTGTACGGGGAACGCAAAAAGCGACAAACACAAATATTCATAAGTGCCCCACATTTACCAATTAACTTTCAAGCCATAAAGCGGGTCACTACCTGATTTCTTGAGGTTAGCTTGGATAGAAGATACTGAACGTCGCGCTCCGCTTCGATTGGAAGTTGCTTGGTAACCGCCTTGGTGGCTTTTGATTGGTCAGAACCAGTCAACGAGAGCAGATCGGGCTGTGGCTGTTTGGTGACAATCTATAATGCAAATCACAAAGTTTTGTGATACCTTTTAAAGGCAACACGTTATTTGCAATGTAGAGGCAGGTGGCAAGGAAGACTGACGTCACAAATGGATTAGTACCTCGATAGCCGATTGTCGAATGTTTGCGTAGAATATTTGGACGTCAAAAGAATGTGGTTCGTGGTCTTGAAGTTCTTCTTCGGCGTTTGAGTCTGTCAGTATAAGATAACAGTATAACGTCTGTGAGTAAAGGATTGACGAATCTCTTACAGCTGGTTAACAGCATGTTAACACTGTGAATTTAGGCAATTAACTTTAGTGGGACCAAAATATATTTATTATGTATTGGCTACGGCGTTTTTAACACATCCTCGGATCGCTGTGATGTTGCACTTTACTAGTGGGCAAAAACACTGATCTTTACTATTTTGAAACATTAACAATTTCATTATTTACACATTCTGGCATGTGTACAAAATATTAGCAATGATGCGTGTTTTAATCAAGTTGGCTTTAGTACCTTCGCCTTCAAAGATGCCGTCGAATGGGACGGTTCGTAGGTATGCGAAAGTTTGAGGGACATATCTGTTCACCAACGACGAAGTGGATGGTTGTTTGCGTAAAGTTATCTTCAGCATCTGCCGCGCAAGCTCGTCGCCGTTCCTATGTAATATACAAAAAACAGTACAAATCAGCATTATGAACGGTAAATAAAAACATGATTTCTGAAGTTTTTCGTCATCTTTAAAATTTTTTTAGATTTTGGAAGTTTGTTCGGTAGGAAAATTTTCATCGCTTTTTGCATTGTGGGTTTTCGATCATAACGAATAAGTGCGCACTTACCAAATGCTTAGGAAGCATGACTTGGCTGCTTCTTTGTCCGATGAGCGAATAGCGACCGTACGACTTTGGCGTTCCTGGAGGACGAACTGTGCCGGGTGGCACGTGACCTCTGACGTCACCAGCTTGCATGTTGAATCTCTGTTGGAACAGTCCAAATCTCAAACTACATGTTTGTATTCAGGAAGAGGGTACTTTTTTTCACTTACTCGTAAGCGACGAATTTCACGAATGCCATTCTGCTACCAGTGTTTCGAACAACGAAATTGTCGCCACCTGCAATAGAAAAGAACCCAAGTCATTGCATGACACTGCAACACAGTAATCCCCAACTGAACGAGCTTGAAAGTAACAAATCCAGGTGGGTACAAGCTAAGAGCAGCAAACGTCATCTAGAAGTTTAAACAACTTGAATTGCAAATTAGCTATCCCCACCGGTACTTCGGTTCTTCATATTCAAGACAAACATTTCAGGGTGGAAGTTATTGTGTAGGGGAGTCCCCTTCGTATCGGAGAGCTCGAGACCTTCCACTGAAATCTTGCTTTTGCCTCCGTAACCGCTCAACGGGATCGTGTACTTGGTCGCCGGTAAATCGTCTGCATTGACGTTAATCGAATTGTTTAATCTTAATGCGGAGCTTAGCTGGAGTTTTTTGTCATGGATTTAAAGGACTTGACATGAGTGACATTCTAGTGAAAAATTGACTTGACATGAATCAGCGTTATTAAAGCGACATGTAATAAAATTTGACTAGTCACAAATATTGTTAACATAGTGAATCTTAAAGTACTCTATAAAACACGTACAAGCGACATATTTTAACCAACCTGGCTTTATCGATTTATTTCAAATCACAAGGATTGATAAAACTGACAGGGCGTAAATAACTACGGTTTTATTGAACTTTGTCGCAGTGACTCGGACTTGAAAAAGCCCTGCAATCCCAAATACTCGACTTGACTCGTATCAACAATTGCAAATACTCGGATGAGGTATGCGAATAACTCCACTATAACAATACTCCAAGTGTCTGTTAAATTGGACAAGAAACAACTTATAAAGCAAACGGACGAATTTTAGCGGTTCTTACCGACTGGGGTTTTTATTTCCAGTTTAGCGTTGACCATCTTCTGCCGGGATGGAGCAAATAGGATGTTTATAGCCTTGTCCTGTCCCGGTGTAATCATCATGTCACATCGGGCGGAGAGCTCCTCACATCCGGTCTCTGACGTCACAACCTAAAAAACATGACTCATCAACACACCGGCATTTGGCCACATGCATTGCATTGTGAAAACAAAGCCTGACTCAGCGTTTTACCTGAAAACTGTTGGTGTTGTCTCCCTTAACTGACGCCCGGAATGAGAAGGGGTTTTCACACGGGCCGCTCCGGAGCATCAGTTTCTGTCGCATCGACTCACCAATCGCGACGCCACCCCACCGCAGGCGTGTTTTATTTGTCAGTAAGCTAGTGGGCGCTGCGGAGACGATGGAAGTGCGAGCAGGCTTGTCAGCCAATGTGCCAGAGACTTTAACCTCAAACTGGGGTCCGGACGGTAGAATCTGTAAATAGGAACAGATTCAGTTGTAAATTGGGGCTGCTAGGATGGTACAGACAACAAAATGGCGTACTTCTACTAGATACACAGGTTACACACTTACAGTGGATTAACACAATGAGGAAACAAAACAATTTCGGACAAACAGTTTATGTTACAATGCAAGTGGGACAATGCGGTCTAAACAAAAAGAAGCTTTAGATCAAATATATCCTTTCCGTCTACAGAAATACCACCCGGCGCTTACATTCATTAGAACAAGGGTTGAAACAGCTTCTCCCCCTGGTTTAAGATGTGTGTTTTGTGGTGGTGCAAACTCCACTGTGAGCTCGATATCGCCACCTGGCGGAAGCACGGCACTTGTAGGGGTCGTTGAAAAGTGATCGCAGTGAGCTTGGACCAGAAATTCAACTTGAACTGTGATGTTGCCGGCGTTTTTCACCGGAAAAGACTTGTTCTGTTGTGAGCCTAAAAATATAACAGAAAAATCAGTAAAACATTTGCAATACAGGTCGGAATTTCATCATCATGCACAAAACATGTGGGTAATTTGACCAATTTCTACCAACCACACTGCCCTTTGCTAGTCTTGTGCGTTTGCTTACTGTACAGGCCTATTGATACTGCAGGTTTATTTAGATATTGTGTTGGCCTATACTGACAGTCGACCGGTCTTAAATCACCAGCTGCGAAATATAACAACTACAGTCTTAAAATGTCAAGGCTTTTCCTATCAGTTACTGCAGCACGCTTAAGTCAAAGAAAACTTAATCAACACAATATTCCAGTTAAATAAAAACAGAATGGAATACGATCTTCTTACCTTTGGCCGTGTTAAAACACAAGGCCTGTTGGCTTCTCGGGGCGTGAAGTTTTCCCACCCCCAGCACAGCGCTTACTACAATCGAATCCAGCGCTGTTTGGACCTGCGACGACCCGCTACTGCCATCTTGTGGCTTGAACGGAGCATCAAGAATCACTTCGATGCGAGCCTCCACCGGTTGCGGCTTTTCGCCTGCGATATTTAATATTAGAAAAAAATCACAATGTGGTACTGTAAATGAGGATGTTTGTGAGAGTGTTGGCTAAACTAAAGGTTATCGCTTGGATTTCACTGTTTTTTTTAGGGCACTTTTGTGGCTGGAGCCATTTTGAATACCTAAGCGGTTTTAATGCCTACCTACAGACTTGACTGAAAAATGTTTAAAATAATGTTTAATGCAATTTTTTTGCATCTAATTGTGAATAAGTTTTCGATACAGAACATACAACAAATATATACAGTTGCGAACAAATCCCGCCAAAAAATAAATGTTAATGATTTGTACCTGCTGGAAAATGGCGGCTGGATGAATTTAAATGAATCCAAACCGTGGTCGGTTGTGGCCCAATGGCTAAAACACTTTGCAATATCGACATACCACCGGAGGATGCATCTGAACAGGACAATATGTATGTAAACGCTGGCTCAGAAAGTTTAGCAAAAACTGCAAAACAGTCACGCAGCGGTACATTACAGAAAAATCAAAATACCTTGCCGGGTTGTTGGTGCCGACGTAAGAGAAAGGGAAAATGAGGCTCGATCCGGAGCACCAGAGTAAACCACCAGGCGGACAGGTGTTTCAACTTTGGCCTGGTTCAATATCCTACAAACAAAATTGGGCATGTTCACGACTTCATTGTGATGAAAGCTGAAACGAAATCGTCACTATAGCTTGGCAGATGAATTATGTCTTACAGTAAGATTCATTTTTCTCTCTAGGACAAACGTTCTCGACTCGTAACAAGGCCGTGGATCACAGTTTTAACACATTTTCCCAACCTGTTAGTCTTCTCATAGACTTAATCCGCAATGACAATCAACAACTTGTTCGCTTAGTGCATCATCGAGTAATAAAGTTGCGTTAGGTGTGAAAGCTTACCTTAAAGGTAGACACTTAGTGGCGCCATAAACGACTTCGCCAAACGCGATGGAGCGTGAACGCTGATCACGTGGTAGCTCGGGCGAACCAAACAAGATAACAGAAGGCGCTTCGATGCTTGCGCGAACATTTAAAGTCGTCACGTGACAGCGTGGATCAGATGCTCCGCCTCCTTCCACGGCGATGGGATGTGACGTCACCTAAAAATGACAAACTTATTTCAAAGTTAACCGTTTTTTTATAAAGTTTGCATCTGTGGCATTAGCAATATCAATTTCAAAATTGGCGATGTACGTATCAGTAGGTATTGCCATTTTGAAAAAAATATGAATTTTATGAAATACCAACCTCTAGGATGACGTCACATCTTCCAGAAACGTGACCGACGACAGTGACTTCAGTGTGCTCGACGCTGTGCGGTCCAATCACGTGTTTTCGCTTTACTGTGACGTAGCTTTCAGGGGCGTGCAGCGCACTTTGTCGGTTTACAGTGACCGATACTGGACGAAGTTCCACCTGAGTGCAACAAATAGAAGAAGTGCTTAAAATCAATTTACAGGCTTGAGTGCTGTAATTCGCTGCTATACGGTCTAGACTAGAACACAGAAAAAAATATGGTAAACACGTAATTCCAAATGGCCATTTGGTATCTATTATCAATAGCTTACCTGAATCCACCTCGCACTTGTGTTCTTGATTGGTAGGGCAGCTTTTCCTGGCACACCAACGCACAGAACTTTCTCAATGGCTAGTTCGCCGGGTATTGAAATCGGGGAAGCACCTTAACAGACGAAAGTTTAGACTAAAAGACAAATGGTAATCTCTCTCTCTCTGCAAAATTTTACAAAGTCCAGTTGCTATTTTATGTACCAACTTGCAGATTATAAGGACAAAGCGTTTGATGGTTCTAGCGTCACCACTTTGGGATGTTTGAACTTTTGCTCATCATTACACAATGTTCCGCTGATTTTGGACGAGCACCAAGCATTACTTTGATTACTCGGCCCAACACATGCGATTCTCGGTTCTAGGGTCGGGTACTGGCTCTGCTTAACCATGCTACTTTGTACTTATTTCCAGGAACTGACCAAACCCGACACTGAAAAACTGTTCGAACTTACTGTCATAGAATTCGGGTTGCTGTTGATACATGCGTCTGTCCTGGGGGCATGACATGACGGATGCGCTGTGATGCGACGGGTATGGGAGCATGGTTGGGTAGCTATGGGAAGGGTGGGAACGGGCACTGAACACTGTTGAGTCGAATGAACGACTGTCCACCATGTAGCCAGGACCTGTGCACAACATTAAAATGTATGAACACCGCATTGGTTCATGTTGTTATTCTACGTTTTAGGAAATTTGCAAGTTTGAGTCGCCTGGGGATTAGGAAGAGGAATTTGTCTCATACAACGGTCACAAAATATGAAACGTTTTATGCTTTGCCTGATCTCAAGTATATGCAAGGTGCGTAGCCAAGCATGGTAGACATTGCTTGACGCTGAACACAGAGGAATGCAACGGTCGTCGTAACAAATTACATTGAGTCAAGCATGCCCCCGACAAAGACTTTAGCACATCGCCTGTTTGTAAACTCTAAAAAACCTCACCGTAAGATCCAAGAGAGACGGGCATCGGTGGCATCGACAAGTTGGGATGCATTCGGTGATAGAGATCACCTGGTCCCGACATATAAGCTGCAGGATGGGGAGGTATCACTGATGGTCCCGAGTAATACGGAGGATACAAGGGATGCTCAGGATGACCTGCATCCACAGGAGGACGAACCATGAACTGCGAGGAGAGCATTTGAGGAGGAACAGAGGCGCTGATCCCGGAAAGGCGATCACTGGAGCTACGACTAGCTTGTGATAAATCTCCATCAAACTTGGTGCTTGACGCTTTTGGGATAGGTTCAACTGAAGAGCAAGAGGATATTTCGTGCTTCGAGCTTCCGACAGATTCTAAACTGGCTCGCTTCTCTGACTCCTCTTCTTGAATTGTGTCCAGATGATCTGTGGGAAGATGCTGCTGGTGGAAATCGCTCTCAGCGACTGTTGCCATTTCATTGAAGCTCGTTGAGGGAAGAAGGTGATGAAAGGCAGATGACAATCGCGATAGGTTTGTGTCATCAAGTTTCTCCCACTTAGTGAAGTCGTGTTTCTCGGGTGATGACTGTGAGAGAGGATCCACTGATGGCCTTGCTAATCTTTCACTTCCATTTTCAGCCAATTTCCTGCATAGTAGAAATAGGTAACATACGCAACCAACTTAAAATTTGTACAATCATTGTAGCAGCTGCAAGCAAGCATAGAACAATATGAGCCAACATACCAGCTTTTAAAATCAGCATCGACAAGTTTCTTGTGTGCTTTTTCCAAATCATTGTAGGATGCACTCTTGACTGATGACTGGGTGGTTTTGTTAGTGACCAAATCAGGCAAGGGGGCATCAGAATGAACATCTAAATCAAATAATGTTTAGTTGCATTATTATGAGATACTGAAAATGACTTAATTGGAACAAAACAAGTTTCCATTTATGTTGCAGGATGATTAGACCTACTTAGACCACAATGTCTGTTTTGACAAAGCAATTCTAACAGGAAAGTGACACAAATACAACTTCCTCTGCGATTCATTTAAGGGACAGTTCTTATAACAGCAAAGACCCATTAATAATTCATGAGCTGCAGACAGTACACACTATTTCGACCTGAAAGGTCTCAATAGTGCAGCTGTTGACCGGACATTGGCCGTTTAGGCTAGTGTAGACAAATTATAGCACTCCAGTTTGTTGTGAGTATCAGGCTGAAGAGCCATGCCTCACATTATCTTTGATGCCACAACTGGGCATAAACTACAGAGAAACTGGTTCCCCAATGGCCAAGCAATTGCTTGGGAACCAAAGGGATTGTTGGCTCAGTATAACTTGTCAATATAACAGCAAAGAGCCATTAATGATTCGTGAGCTGCAAACAGTGCACACTGTTTCGACCTGTGAGATCTCATCAGTCGAAACAGTGTTCACTGTCTGCAGTAGTACTTGTCATATGACAACAAAGTTTTGCATAGTTTTTTTGTTACCTTTTCCATCCAAGCGCACCCTCAGCTTCTTGTGCAAGTTTTCAATACTCTCCCTGCAACAAGTGCATTTATAACGTACACTATTAAGCAAATTATTGGTGCCAGACAATGCTAAGTAACATGGTGGGTAGGGTGCTGGTCAAAATGTATGCAGAAGTTAAACCAAACAACGTGTAGCACAAAAATCTTGATTCACCTGACTGATCTGGTTTCTTTGCAAACTTTTTTTCTCACATAAAAATATTTACTATTTTATTTCTATGAGTAAGTAAGCTCTTGTCAGCTCAAGTTGTCAAAAATTGAAATCACACCTGCTTAAGGAACCTCTTGTCAGTGACAAATTTGCCCTTGTTGAAGACAGAAAGTGAGAATTAACTGAGTCAGTTGAGAAAATTGTATCGTTGTTGGGCAGCGAGGGAAGTTCATCAGTTTGATAAACTGGTGCTTTTACAACCTCTGATGCCTGACTGTCTTCTGAAGGTACAGGTGACTTTGCTGAAATACAACAGTTGGACATATATCTTTAAAAACAATCTTTTTAATGCTGGCAAAATCCAAAGGTACACAGCAACACAAAGAATACTATTTGGGAATGTTTATGGTACACCACCACACCCTGTTTGAGAATCGATTATTAATAATACAGAAATAAAACTGATGGTTTTTTTTGAAACCAAACAGCAATGCATTTCACAAAGTGCAGTGCATTACATGCTAGAACACTTACCCTTTTTCTCAGACTGGCATACAGCCTTATCATCAATACTTCGTGAAGTGTGTGAAGAAGAAGATGACTTGGATGAAGCATCAGACAGTCGCTTGACATTTTCTGGGATTTTTGCATCATCTGCTTTCATTGTACTGTCAGAAGGCAATGTGTCTGAAACCAGGGTGCTATCTTGAACTGCAACAAATGATTTCGAGTCATCATGACTTAATGAGTGCTTAGTGACTCCAGTTTGGTTGGAAGAAACATCATGGACAGATGCTGAAATGCAACAAAATTCAGTAAAAGTTTTACAGCTTATCAAAAAAAAAATTGTTCAAACCTGCAGGGGACTTCTGAAGTTTGGCACTTGAATCTGATGTTGGCACACTGCAACACATTTAACAAAAATTACAGCTCTCTTGTGAGTATAAGTCGACAGGTGAAGTGCATGTACAAACTAACACACACTTACACAAACGTTTCTTTACTAACAGCTCTCTGCTTTTGCTCCTCCAGTTTTCTGTTAGACAAAGCGACAATAAACTTGGCAAGCTCCTCATTGTTCATGCTGCTTGACATATTCGAGATAGCGTTTGACAGACTGTTCATCATAGACTTGTTAACTGTATCATCTATTTTTGAAAATGAGAAAAAGACAATAAAAGCAAAGGTATGAAGTAGGAATGGGCAACAACTACAAGCATTCGGTATATCCTGTCAAAAGTCAGTGTTAACCAAATCACATTACAGAAATATGACATTCAGAGAAGTAGCCACTTTTTTATCCCTTTATTACACTTCGGTATCCGCTCAGCTTGACCCAACCCTACTTCGTAAATTTTTTTTCCAGTTTAGCAACGAAGAACCAGTAACTGGGTATAGAATTATTTCCATGACATACCCAGCTCTAATACAGATGGAAGTTGTGTATCATTGCTGATCGCTGCACCAGTTGGGGGTTTGTGAGGTGTTGGTTTTTGCTCAGATGGTGAAGTTTTCGATTCTGTTCAAGCAAATATTGGCAAAAAAGTTGAAAAAATAGGTTGTATACAAACTTATCCGAAGCGAAAAGACACTAAGAGTAAGTAAACCTTTACTGTTCTTCAAAAAAGTTAAACATACATAAGTTGAATTTATTTCACTTGGTGAAAGAAAGTGTAGCGACACAATGTCTCACCATCACTTGAAACAGTCGATTGGCTAAGCAGTTTGCATGGTTTCTGTGGTGATGGGGTTCGAACTTTTAACCCAAAACTGGGTCTTTCAACTGGTTTGTCTTCATTCCAGTTACCCAGTTTTGCCGACCTTTCACCCATGTAAGTTCCAATCGAAACTTTGCCAGCATCTGTACAACAAACATGGATCAAGTTGTTATTAGTTTGGAATAGTTCCTTTAGGTAAAAACTTAATTCGTATTAAAACAACTGCTTGTTTACCAGAAAACTTGTTTTTAGTGCATACATTTTATTGTAAATCTTGCAACAATCACATCTAACTCACGATTTTAGGCTTCTTGTCATTTTGCCCGATAATAACAACAGCAATTGTTAAAACGTTTGCAACAAAATGCGTTCATTGTTTTTATACAAGTTTTCTGCCAGTTGTTTTTAATTAAGCGTTTCATCAAATCTACGTCTTGTGTTGCTAAACAGAATTTGACTTGTAAAGGACAAGCACAAAACTTCAGCTTTGCAATGTATGTAGTTAACAAATTGAGCCTATGCCTACATACCATCATCTGGCATTGTCAGGATTGAAGTGCGATATGTTGAGAACTCGTGCAGATTTTCATTTTGATCTGGGGCCTGAAAATTCTCATCCAATGAGAACTGGTGCTCTTTCATAAATGATTCCTCCTCTTTGTCCAAGATGGCATTAATATTTCCTGGAACAAACAAAGGTCTCTACATTACATAGTTGCTAATTCCTTTTTCAATGCCGTTATATGTCCAATACAGGACAACAATTATGTTTTTACAGCTGCTGAGCATTACCTGACACAAATTGTTCTCCTCCAAATATGTCCTGTTGCATTTTCGAATCATTTTGAAATTCCATCGCTGAGAAGTCAAGAGGATTATTGCACTGCAAACAAACAGACATGCATGTGTCATTTGTTAATCAAAACACAGAAAACTACAAGGAAAATATGTAGATTTAGATTCAATGTGAGTTTGCGACCATGTTCTTAGTCTCCTTAAATTGGAGCAACATTGGGTGTTTCTAATCATAGCAGATGCAAAAAAATGACCATACCTGCCAATTGTCATAACCATCAGTGTCTACAGTTGATGTTCTTGCAGGTACAAATGGGTTTGTTCCTCCATCAAAAACATCCTTTGGAAACAACACTTGTCTTTACATACCGCCTTACCATAATATATTTTAAAGGTCTCCGTTAAGTAACTTACCACACCACTGGGGCCAGGAATATCAGTTTGACTTTTTACTTCAGGAGCTTGCTGATAGTTTGGTGATGCAAGAGGTTCTGGTTGTGATTGTGAAGCTGAACAAATCATTCAACTAATTTTGGTGATCTANGGTAAATCCCCTGTAAACAACATCATTTGTGTGGCTTGGCTGACAACAGCATTTATCAACGGCCTATTTTTGCTTTAGTGTTAGAATACTTCCACCATATTGCGTACTAAACTGAAGGCAAGTGCCCCACACGGCTTTAGTTAGAGAAACGAACATGCTTCTGTGGCAAAAAAGTTGCGCTGTTAGCCTACATAAAATCCTAGAAGGTCTGCAGAGAAGTAAACTCTTAGGGCAACCCAAACGTCGACACGAACGAAAAGTGTCGGAGGTCTTTGGAAAAATAAGTTGAAAAAAATCAAATGCGGAACCTTGTGTTCGAACATTGGAGTGTTCGTTGATGTAGATTGTTTATGTACGGATGGATTGAATGACATGTTTTTTTCGTGATCTTAAAGCGGTGACCTATTTTTATTCTGATGGATTTTTTCTACTTCTTTCTTACGGGATCTATACTTCGCTGGCAAAAAATCATGTGCTTGTGGCGACCCAAAACCGGTTTCAAAAATTAGAAACAAAGAAAAAGACAGTTTTCGGCTTCCGGCAAGTAACAGCGTTTTGTCGAAGACATCAATCAAGTCACACCGTGTCACGCTAGTTTCACCGTCGAGCCTTCCAACGCACTTGCCTACCGCAACCAACAAAGTTGCCTCAGTTGGAACTTAGCCTACCTGTGCAGAAATGAACTAAGATGCACAGTGCTTCACTTCTGCACCCAAAGCGTGCAATCTCTAAGTTTAGTTTCGTCAGCTTCAAACACACAGTATATTGCTGTTGGATCTTTCTGTTTCAGGTCCTTTGTGTGTCTTTCGTTTAATGCTTTAGGACATTTAAACAGAAGAAATTATGTTCACAAGATAAAATGATGCCTTGAAGAAAGAAAACGTGATATAACTGGTAATACATCACATTCGGTTTAGTTCTATTACGAAAAGACTATATTGCAAAATTGAGAAGTTGTTGTTGGTTTTGTTGCGGATTTTTGTGAAAAATAGCAACTATGTTTTGCCATGCTTGAAACACCGGAAGCGCTTAAAACTCGGTGTTGGTGCCATGTAGAATAACAAAACAAATTGTTTGAGAAAAATCGTATCGTTAAGTCTATTAAAAAAGAAAAAAAGTGTATAGTTGGCGAGATTGCTTGACATCCAGGTTGTCATGTGGGGTGATAAATGTCCGCAACTAGAAGAACTTTTGTGCTTGGAATTTCACGTTTAGTATAGAACAGCATCGTTTAATATTCTTCTCTATAGAATAGCATCGTTTAAAAGTCTTCTCACATTCTGAAATGTTTTTTTAATTCGGTTTGTACATGGTTGTTGTTTAAAATAGCATTTGGTTTAATTTTGGAAAAAGTTGGCTTACACGTGTGTTTGAAAGACCCATACAGTTATAAGCGTGTTAATATCATCAAAACTTTAAAATTATAGCGAATGTTGTTTGCCTGTCGATTAGTAATATACAGGCAATGGGGGATTTTGTTTACCGCAAGTATATGTAGACATTGCCCTTAATTGACTGCATGATGACATAGATAAACGAGTGTGGTATGATAATGAGCTAAAAAGGTGTTTAATTACAATACGCAACCGTTGCATTCTTCAATTCGGTTATTATCGGACTTTGATAGTTTATACGGGCTGAAAAAATCTTCCTTTTCTTGTTGCTTACGTGCAAATAGCTGGCGGGACTGCAGCCTACCTTGCCTAGTTTGTTTCTTGGGAGGTGAATTTTTGCCTGAAATTTGACTTTAGAACATGAAATATTGTTTATCTGTTAGTTGTGTTGCATGACTGAGAAGAGAAATATCAGATAATGAAATTGCTAATTATTTCATAAAACAATGGAAAACTGCGACTGAAAGTTGTCCACTGTCTCTATGGGTTTGACGATCAGACAGTGGTTCCCAAACGGGGAGAAAATCTCCCGAGGAAGGAATTTTAAAAGTAGGGGAAGAAATTTTAGTTGTCCAAGGCATTCATGATAAGTGAAGTGTTTCTTTTTAGATAGACCAGTGGTTTCCAACCTTTCTTGTTACTTTATATCACTTTTTGTGCAGGGAGAAATGAAAAGTTTTAAAATAAACAAAAGGGGAATACGTCAAAAAAGGTTGGGAAACACTGTTTTAAGGCGTCCTACGACAAGTGGTGCAAACAATGAAGTGATATGGTATGACTCTATATCCAGATTCCGATGTTTAAATTCAAATTACCAGCGTTTTTTTCACTGTGTTTAAGCAACAAAATGCTGTGCAGAGTAGACTGTATAATCTTCAAACGTTTTTGAGGGAAATTACTCATTAAACTAATAAAAAAAATACACCATAGCACATACATGGTAAATCATGAAAAGGCCCGTGCAAACGACCCTGAATAACTCTTTATGCTTGACGATATGACAGATTGTTTGTCACTGTCCACAGCATGGATATGAGCAAATAGGTTTTGCAGAGTTCGTTCCTGTTGTTGCGAGCATCAATTAAATGTATGACGTATAACAAATCGTTCAACTTTGTTTTTTTCATTGCATTGCGAAACTATAATTAAATGTTTGTGATCCCGAGACCACAGATTATTGCGTGATGCATATTCTGTCAATTTTACATCTTTTGTTGATGAATCTGCTACACCTTCAAGAATGTTTATCTTTGCAAGGTGAAAGCTTACATGACAAACAAGTTTGTCTGGTCAGTTATCTGTTCCATTTCAACTGCTACGCATTGGTACTGTAGGAATTGCCTTGCAAAGCTACTTCTAACCATTAAGTTGCGTAACTGCTGTTTAACTGACACGTTTTTATAGCAAAATAGTTGTTTTCGAAATTGTCAAAATCGTGGCAAATGTTTGCCTGGCATCAATTGGGAATTTTGCTCGTGTTTAGCGGGAACTAGAGGCGAAGAATGCGAGATTTGATTGCGCTTGTATATCAAAATGAAAAAAACCTGTAACCCATTATCAATAAACGATTAGTATTTTTAGTGGCTTACCATTGGCGAAGATACTTTGTATGTCACGTGTTTGTTTATTTGATTATTTTATGGCATGCAAAGTTCTTGTGACCTTACATCTGCTTTAATTTATAAGATCAATCTTTGAGCCGTTGTTATTTAGTTTTATAAACGTTAATAATCTTGACATAGTATTTTCTTAGTACTGGAAACTGAAAAACTTAAACTTAACTGGCAGATGAAGCCGCGATGCTCATTATCAAATCAGAAATAGCAAAAAAAGCTTAGATTGTTACGCAAACAAAGTATTTTCTTGATATTGAAACGAAATCTTATACTTTTTCTTAAACTTTTTAAACGCCCCGATTTAAAATGCGACTGTACAACAAATGTAATCTGCCCAAATAAAATATCCTGTTGTCTACTTTGTATCGATATATTGCGGATTTTAATTTTTTAGATAAGATATTAGATTTTTTTTAAATTCCAAAACCTTTTCACCATCAGGCGTTGCGCTTTAGGTTTAAAAATAGTACGTCCTACATCTGTTTTTTTGCATTTTTTAAACTTTGTGCTCTGTTGTTTCCTTTCGGGACATTTTGCTACGTATTGTAACCAAGACAAAGCTTTGGCAAGGATGTCTTGTGCATACGTTTTAACCAATTGCAGTCAGAACGGCAACTTGACCCGCGAGGTCAATTACACACCAGGCAAGCTTTTAGACGTCGGTTCATCATGTATTGGCAAGAAATGTCAACAGGTGCACAAAGGCTGTTTAGTATGTTGCACTGTGCAGTACAGTGACTCCATGCATGTGCAAATATTTGCCTTCATTATTCTGTTTCCGGCAGGTATTGCATGATGCAGTGTTAACAAAATATTGCACGAAACGTTTATCTCAACCGTTTTGGGGAGTTTCCATTCTGTTTGGAT
The DNA here is from genome assembly GCA_008931825.1 of Phallusia fumigata. Classification (NCBI taxonomy): domain Eukaryota; kingdom Metazoa; phylum Chordata; class Ascidiacea; order Phlebobranchia; family Ascidiidae; genus Phallusia; species Phallusia fumigata. The sequence continues at coordinate 18,631 of QXVZ01028825.1, forward strand.
GCGTGCGTGAATGGCCGGTGGTAATTGGGAAGAAAGGTATGGTAAACTTCGATGTGCCGCGTCGTTGGTTGAACCATGCATTGCCAATAATTTTATACAAGATAACCTTTGATTACTGTGACCAAGTTATAAATCGGTGATAGTTATGTCATACAGTTAGACATGCTTTGTATTGCCGCTTGTAATCTTACAATGCGTCCCTTGTAATCATGTAGTGCGCCACTGTTGATGACTTGGCATTGAATAGCCAAGTACTCGGTTATTAAGACGATATGCGGCTCTAACAAATTTCGCATGTTTTAGTGTAAATTCCAGGCCAACTTGCGCCTAATTAACTGCAGGATAAGGATCAAAGGTAGATTACTTTGAGACGGTCGTGTTTCGTTTGTAGGTAAAGATGTTTAACTGCGAAAGTATTCTGTTATTTTAATCGTAAGTAGTTGTAAATCTGACAGGTATTTTTTCATTTATGGGTGTTAACAAGCTTTAGTTAGAACGACAGCTTAGCCCACGCAGGGTCAACTAGATTAGACTTGGGTTTCAGTTGATCATATTTTGGCAGGAACTGTCTGGGACTTCCAAGTGATCGTGCAATGCGCAATTGACAACCCCCCATTGTTGTTCGCGCAAACCCCCCATTGTTGTTGCACTTACCACCGCACAGGTACCCCTGAATTAAAGAGACGAAATATGTGGCGCCTTGTATATTTCACATGTGTGTGTGTGTGTGAACGCAGGCTACCAAGCGCTTAATTAAATGCAGGATGAGAAGCACAAGTAGATTAGTTTAAAAGGGCACTGGTTGAGGTGTTCAATTCTAACGCACAACATGGAATCCTCCTATTTTAATAGCAAGTACCTGTAAGCCAAGCATGTACGGATAGTTTCAGCGAGTAAGTATTTGGCAAGGTAGCAACTGAACACTTTCTGTATTTTGATTGCAGCCAACTTTGAAATTTATGTACGCTTGTCACGTGATTGTGTATTTGTTGGATTTAACATTTTGTTTTCTTGATATACATGAACAAAGTCTAAGATATCCTGCCTTTGCGAAAACCGTTCGATGAAGTTACGAGAATTAATCAATTTACCTTTCTTAAGCAGGGGAAATTTAACCAATCACTCACTGTCACGGGGCTGTGGACTGCATAATGTTTGTTCCAGCTTACAGAATTATTGGTATTTATGTTTTCTTGATGAATCTGCTACATCTTTAAGGATGTGCGTCAATGAAAGGTAAATCTTTACAAATAGCAAAATCTTTTGCCATTATGTATGCTTCCAAATATTTTTGGATTGTAATTGTTTAGCAGTATTTACACATTTGAATGGTAAGGGTTTACATTTTAACGCACAAGCTAATACAAAGTTTTCCGTTGTGTATTTTGTCGATTGTTTCATACTATCATTAAAGGAAAGGAAGTGTACGCACTTCCTGCTGGCAAGTGGTTCCAGGAATTCGGGTTGGTACGTCTGATGCAACGACGTGTGTGCTTCCTCTACGTTTTGCTTTTAAATGATGCGGGTTTTATGGTTTTACCTTTCCAGCACGGCTTTTCGATTTCCCAATTTTGTTGCGCTGTAATGTATATGTCTTAATTTATGACCACATAGTTCACTGCAAGAAATGTTTACACTAAAACAAAATGTATATTAACAGAGCACAATAATTAAAATACAAGCACAAGCACCTAGCAACCCACAATTGAACATCTGATTTGTGTTTAGCTACATGCGAAACAAAACTGTCCGATTTGAAGCACTCAATTACAAAAGTGATTTGCCCTGGCGACTGTTGGAAGCAACATTCGGATTTGTGTGGAACTGACGACTACGCCAGTGGTCCTCTGTGTCTTGCTGCGATGCACGCTCGACTGATGGACAGTGAGTTGATTATTTAAGTGCTTTTAAATACAGTTGGTTCTTTCCAGTATTGCCGCAACTAATGCGTTTGCTTTAAACTTTGGAGCTTAATAGTTTTTTCAGTCATCATTTAAGGACACAAAACGTCTTTTTGCACAAGGCTTCATTACCTTAGTTTTTTACACTTCAGATGAAGGAGGATACTTTGAAGTGTTCAAAAGTGATCCACTGCCCGAGTATAAAGGCGTGACGAGATTTGGCGTTAAAAGCAGATTATGCTACAGTGCCGCAAGCACATACTCCTTTCAAAGTAAGACGTGTTTAACAACATTTCGCATTGATCCAAAAAGCCTTTTACTTTTAATTTTTCAGTGAAATGCAGCAGAAAGGGAAATCCGGAGTTTTCTGTGACTGATGTTGTTTGTCCTTCCGGTTGCCGTTCCAACTACGTGTGTGGAACACAATCATACAACAGCAATTCGTCTGTATGTGCGGCAGCCATACACGCTGGAATTTTAAAAGGTTTGTATATCGTTGTACACTCATGAAAAGTATGTGTTAATTTGTCCAACTTTTGTTTAGGAAACGGGGGTGCAGTTACATTTTATTCTCGTAAAGGTCAAAGTTCATTCAAAGGTTCTTCCAACAATAGTGTTTTGAGTCATTCATGTGGCATTTCGCAAAGCTCTTTTTCATTTACCAGTAAGAAAATTTTCTATCATTCTACATCACCATGTCAAATTCCCATTACCATCACTGTTTTTGCAGAGGGCAACGATTGTTTGCGCAGTTGTCAAAACGGAGGAAAATGTTTGTCTGTAATCAATGAGGAATTTTGTGCTTGTCAAACCGGAACCAAGGGCCAAGATTGTCAGATAGGTAAAACATCTCCATGATTAGCACAGGAACGACAAAGGCCACATAATTAAAGAGTTTGATTTTAGACATTAATGAATGTACGAGTGGTACACACAATTGTCACCAACACGCAACTTGTATCAACACTTTGGGTGGTTTTCAGTGTTCTTGCAACGCAAACTACACAGGAGATGGAAAATGGTGCGGTAAGCCAAGCTAGTAAATCAAATGCTGTAAACAAAGTTACGATCAAAACTCTACTCTCTGTCCTTTCGGTAAGTCTCTGGACATCATTTAATTTACAATCTTCAGGCCCGAATTTTTGCTCGGCTAACGTCGGCCTTTGCAAGCACAATGGAACTTGCTTGGACACCACTACCTCTTACAACTGTTCTTGCGGCCGTTGGCACACAGGAAAGCATTGTGAGCAAGGTATCCTGAAAAGTTTTGCCGCAAACGTGTGTAATTATTAAAAATAATACACTTTAGTTACTATTAAGCGATTTCGATCACGTTATTTAGAGCTTGATCACGTGATTATGACCACAGCCATGAATTGGGCAAACGCGAGAAAATATTGCCAGTCAATTGGCGGAGATTTGGCTACCTGGGGAATGAGAAACGCAACTGTTCGCAAGTATAAAACATAGGTTTTGGTTAAAGTGAGTGTGAACTTGGCGTTGGTCGGGCGTATTTTGAAAAAAAGATAAAATTATTTTCCCGTGGATTAAGCAACTAGGTCTTAATATGACATGCTTAACATCTACTGTTGAAAAACATACTGAATCAAAAAGCCGGTCAATAATATAACAGAAAATAGTAACCCTTACCTGAGCGAACGATCCTGTGCAACATTCATATAAAGCTCGTACGAGCACGTGGTGTGAAAACATTATTACTACCTTTTTCGTCAAAAGTTGGATCATCGAAAACTTGCTTCAAACGCGCCTCAAGGCAGATTATTGGATCGGTTTGACTGACATTGAACAGGAAGGAGTTTGGAAATACATCGACGGGGTTCCGATGACAACAGCCAATACCGATTTGATTCCTGGAGAGCCGAACAATTTGGGGAACTGTGACTGTGGTCACATGCATCATAATTACGGATTCAAAATGGATGATCACCCTTGTGCAAATAACCAATCGGCAATCTGTGATCGACCGTTGCTTTAGGGTTGCAGTCACAGCAAAGCAGCACGATTATAGTATAACCTTTTTAATGTACTGTTATCAAAAGAGTTTCGTGTATATACTGCTTGTGGAAAACATCATTTCTAAAGTTATTGTAGATTAATAACGAAAGGACAAGTGCAACAGCTGGGTAACTTTTTATCAATAAAGTTTTTCTTGATTAATGTGTATTGGTGTCACCATTATTGGTTTTGCTGAAATCAGTCGGTTAGCCATTAGTAAATTTTATTCCTTTTTACTGGCGTGGTAAGGTCAGTGCACGCTTGTTTCAGATAAAGAATCGCTGAAAAAATAATTTTTTTTTAATTCCTATCGAAAATAACTTGCTACATACCACTCATACCTTGACCCCCAGTTCTGACCCAATTCTTGTATCCGTTTTAATCCCCGGGTACACTTTCATCACAAGAAAGACTTTTAATCCCCGAATGACCGAACGTTATGTCATTGTATCCCCAAGTTTCCAAACCGAAATGCATAACACATGATTTGAATATAAATTCACCCGTTCTATGGGTGTTGTATTGACAAAGTAACTGGTTTCTTTCAACACGACATGAATGCAACAACATCCAATCGTTGTTAATGTTTAAAAATATGAAGGTAAAATTTAAGAAACCTTTTGGCGTTGCTGGTATGTGCTGTTAATCGTTCTAATACTTTTCAGAACCGGATCCTGTAACTTTTTTTGAGCTTTCGTAGCTTGTAGAATTGTTGTAACCATGTTGTTTGATTTTGTGTCATATGACTTTGCATTGAACAACCACTGTGTGTATTAAACATTGTGGTTAGTTAAAGTTTTCTTACTTTCTGAATTTGCATTTTTTGTGAAGGATTAAGTGTACACGTTGAGTGTATTTACGATTTAAACGTATTCTGCTCCCGCATACCTCTTATACCTTTAAATAATATGTCAATTTATTATTTCCGATTCGAAATTATGGTGTTTTTGGCACGTTTTATTATTTGTGATTTTCTTATACTTTGCCGTCAAGTATACTATGCTCAAGAAAACAATAGTATTCCTTACATGAGAGGTTTACCACAGCTGCAGTGAAAATGGCGCCTTAACCCGCGCGAGCATATGAGCTTAAGGCAAACACGTTTTAGGTTCCGGTTGATTAGGTTTTGGCAGGAACTGTTAACAGTTGAAAAAACGCCACTCACAGTAAGTCTGTAGTGAAGTGAGGAGTGTATTCTCCCGTAAATTGGCTACATTATGTGTTGTGTTTTTAGCAGGTATTAACTGCAGTGTTAATTTCATACTGCATAGGTGTTTACCTTAACCAGGGGATCTTTCGTTTTCGAATGGATATAGATATGAATGACCAAGAGCAAACAGGAACAAAGGTATAGTAAAAACGTTGCATGTGCTATGTTTGGAAATACACAGTGCAGAATAACTAAATGTCCTAGAAAATGTTAGTCCTATTCTAATATTTGCGATTCGAAAGTTTATATAACCGTCAGTTTTTATACACAACTTATCCTATCCTCTCACATTGAGGTTGATTATGGATATATGCGCTATATTATAAGGGCTATTTAAATGCAAGGGCTATACTTATGTCAATGTTTAGTGTTATGTGGACTTTTTGATCGTGCTGCATTATCAGTGGTACATGATGTTAATTAGTAGGTTGGTCCATAAAAGTGCGCGTTGCTAATGGTTTAAACAACAGTGGCCTGACATTAAATTTGTTTCTGGAAAAATCATTTCTTGTTTGTTTTATTATTTCCTGTTGTATCGCACTTAAAAATTTATCTGAAGATATATAAGTCGGACACAAGTACTAAACAGTAGCCTTTCCAAAAACAGAATTGTAATTAAATTAGCTCAGCACTTTAGTCATTTTTTACACGTTTTTATGAAATTGGTGTTTTTATCAGTTAATTAATAATTGATGCATGACGTGAGAAGGGTGAGAAGGGCGATTTTAACGTACGGGAGATTTCGATTTAGTGCAAACATAAGTATGCAATTTTTGTAGCTAACGATTTTTGACTGTGCTGCAGCCAAATTCCCAACGGAGAAATACCTGTTATAACCAAACAGTTGATTTGTTATGGGGCTGGAAACTTTTTGTCTAGGAATACTGATTGTGTGGTGACTAGTTGCCACTCGTGAAGCAAGGTTGCTATACGGTTTCATACATGAGTTGTATTTTGTGCGGTTAATAAATAATCGAAACAATGTAACGATGGAAAACTTACGGCAGGGTTAATTACGACAGAGCAGTTGCGTTACTGTTGTGATTTGTAAAGGTGCTGGAGGGGTAGCAGTTTGCATGAAAAAAAAAGCAGTTGTAGACCAACCATGTTAACGGGAGCTGATTAATTTAAGCGTGTCATGCGTTTGCTTGCTTTACCGTGTGGAAATTAAAATTCGTCAAAGAACAATCAGACACAGCAGAGCTTTCCAACTTTTTAGTCGGCGACTTCTTTAAATTTGTTAAAATTTTCCACAATCCCTGCGCTTGATAGCTACACTCAGTTTGACAGCTACACTCACATGAAAAATATCCAATTACGTCAGTAGCATTAATTTGTCGCTGTCTCCTGTTACAATTTGAGTTTTACATTTGTTTTGGCATTTCTGTGTCAAAACTTAAAAAGGTACAATTTTTGTAATTATAGCACTGAGTGTTGAATTAGCGTAAAAAAAACTTGTCGCAGTTTCGGAAGCCTTGATACTACTGTCGCTTGTTAGTCGACTAAATCAATTGTCCCATGCAGCTTTGACGTTTAATAAAACAGGTAGTCTTTATTTTAAGGCAGTAATCTAATATCACAGAGGTAGCAATGGCAATTAGTATTCAGCTACTGGCATGTGTGTACAAAACAACTCTTTTGCGGTAGAAAATAAAAATAAGCAGTTTAAGTTAGTTACATTCATGACTTGTTTATCTCACGAGTAAGTCGACAACGGTTTTGGTGACAATGTTTCGGTTTTGGATAATCGGCACAAATCCATGAAAATTTTAAAGCGTGTTTTTTTTATTAGGCGTCAAAATTATACGTTATAATAATGTCGGCAAAGTCATGCTAAACGTAACGCTTGTTGACAATGTTAGATCCAATACGTCACTAAAGCTTTGAAGTTGTAACGGAAGATGGTTTAATATTCGTAGATGGTTTAGAATTAGATGTGTGTAAAATGCAACTATAGGGTTTGATATATGGTTCTATAACAAAATCGGGGGGAGGGAGATAGTTTGGGGAAAATGGCCTTCCCGTTACCCCTATGATCTGTGCTCGTTATTTATACAGATTTATACTAGTCTCGGTTCGTTTTTTTGCGATCATCTAGGTGTTGTTACCTTCGAATAGTTGCGTTCCTCTTTGCCCCAAATTGCCATGTCACCTCCTAAAGACTGACAATATTTTCTTGCATCAGTCCACTTCATTTCAGGCGAAACAACCAGGTGATCATGCAATACTACGTAACTAACACAGAGTTATATCTACCAGGGGCTTTGCATTTGATTTTGGTAAATTATTAAGTCGCCTGATGTATTCATTTTTACATCGTGAGTGTTCCAGATACATACTGAAACCCCGTATTTATCCTTAATTGCTCTGCACTATTTTGTTTACCCTCTCGCCATGATATGTCGTCATGAACATAATGGAGGTCAAACAAAAGCGTTCAAGAGTCAGATCAGCTATTTACGTCAACGATCGCTAAAGTAACCTGTACTTAATTGAAAAGTTCTTCAGACAAAAACGTTTTATTTACGCCGATGTTTTCTGTGTGTTATATCAGACGCTATTCTTAGCGACATCCTTGCGCAAAAAACTAAAACGTGAGTAAAAAATATACCTGTTTAGTATTTTTGTCTGGTGTGTCATGTGTGGGTACCAACAAGCTCCATAACCCAGGATTGCTGTCACAAAAATTTGGCACTGCAAAACAAATTTTAATTTCCAAATCCAGAAATTTACGTTAAAGTTCAATGTCTACCTGATTTCAAACCGCTTTCAGTGTAGTTTACGGCATAAGAAAAATGGAAACTTTCGAGTTGTTGCAAATTGCGTGTTGATAGCAGTTGTATGTACAACAGATTCGTTAATATCTGTAAAACAGTCGTGCTGACCAATGTAGCCAACAAGACACGTTATAACTGGCATATGTAACCGAACAAGTTCCATTGTTTTGACAAATTCTGATGTTTTGCGCTTCATGTTTGGGAACCAAAGCGTAAAAATTCATTTACTATCCTGTTTAATTACGATTAGTCGCTTGGTAAATGTATTGTCAAAAGCTATCCACTACCACAGTGTGTCCCATCTTGGAAGCTACCTATAGTGTTGTTGCAAGTTGCGTGTTGATTGTAGTTGTGGTTCCACTCGCACATGTACAAATGGCGTACATAGCACAATATATTGACCTGCTTTGCAATGCTGGTCTGTGTAGCCAACAAGATCCCAACAGTTATACCCGACATCTGTATCTAAGCAAGTTTCATTACTTTGACAAATTCAGATATTTGACACACAAATTCATTTATTATCATGTTTACGATCAATTACTTTGGAAAAAGAATCGTCGACAAAAGAATAGGTTGCGTGTTGATGACAGTTAAGGGTGCCACTAGTACATTCATTAATATCTGAAATCCGACAAAATATTTTTAAATCATTTTCGGGTGTTAGGCTTTCATTGATGCATATGCAGTAGATTATTTTAACTGGTCACTCCTACCAGCTCCATAATTGTTTCTACTAAATCCTGGCTCACATTGGCATGAAACCGTTGTAACTGCAACTGTTCCCTTGTCTTAACGAACTGTCTCTGTTAACAATTTTTGCCTGCGTTTGATATTTATAGTTTTGTGTATTATTGTACGCTGCTAGTTTTGATGGTTCTTTAGCTATTACAAAGATATCTAAAAGGTAATGAAGCTAACCGCGGCCTAACAGCTATTGCAAATTAAATTTGGTCTTACAACTTTATTTAACTGTATTTACACAAAACTTACCATGACATAAAAAACAATAAACAAACAGATTGCAAACAAGCGCTTGTGGGTACTTCCGCGCAGTTGGTTGGTTGTTTTACCGCTTTCCAGACGCGCTGCGTCGTTTTGAGTGATTCTGCGTCAAGCACAAAACAGTCAATCACAAACATTCAAACTTACTTGAGATAGAATAAATGATATATCATCCTCTTGTGTCTTTGCAATTTTCGCTGCCTCACGAGTCGTACAACTTGGGTTTGCCTTTTCACACGAATGCATTGCGTTTCTACTTGAAATACTTTACCAATGCAGTCGTCTTGTCTGCGTTATTATGCAGAGGTTCGTTGCCAGCAGTTCGCTATAAATATTCTTCGCCGTGGCACCTATCTTTTATTTTCTAACAGTTTCTAATAGAAAGCAGTCGTTCAGACAATAAGGTTACACAGAGCAGTGAAGGAATCTGTGTTTAGCTTCCTGACAACAAAACAGTGACCAAGACGATCTGTGGTGCCCGTGGCGTCCTTCAAATAAAACGGAGCCCTTACTCCCCTTGTCGTGCACTCGCTCTTCGAGTTCCCGAGTAAAACGATTGAAACTAAGAGTCATCTTAAATGCCATAAAAGTTTTAGCGGAAATTTTCAAATGATTGCGGCGTTCGGATTAAAGTCGTCCCTGAAATTCACTGAAGTTGTTACAGCGAGAATTACTTGCATGTTTTGGTTCTTTACTTGTTTAATTTATGGTTGTCAGCTGATATCTATTCGCTATTACGGTGCAAAGAATCTGATATATTTGTGGTGGAATCTTGTCTTAACCACGTTTTCTGGTTCACAGTAAGGATCCTGTTCAGTTCTTGCAGTTTGTGTTTAAAATATAGCTTAGTTTGGAAGTAGTTTTGTAAAAAAGGCCTGTAATTTCAGCCATAATGACTTTTTAATACTACGTGTTTGGATGTATTTCTTTGCACATGTCCGCCATACTGCGTGTACACAGGTAAATCTCTATGTAACGGTTTTCGTTGTGGTATCTCCTTACCGCTTGGTGTCGCCAGAGAAGTTTTGGTCAAATGTGGTGAGTTGGATCGTAATTGTGCAAAGATGTCCACATTTCGCCAGAAACGCTGTGAGGGGGGCACTAAATCTGTCTAAAGCTGTGGTCATTTCACAGAAATCACTGAAACTTTCTGATGACGCAACAAATGCAGCAGAATTGTAAGAAGAACAGTGTCTGTCAGCCGGATCAACAAATGACGTAGGTTCAACGTGACATTGTTTTTTTTTTAATTGTTGAAAAAAGAACTATAGCTTAGTTTGGAAGCAGTTTCTTGTGTTGACTTTAGAGTGTGTTTAGAAACTGTCTTGTCCAAAAGCCATGATTCGTTTAGATTAGACTTTAGATGTTGGTACTTCCAGCGCTAATTACTGGTTAGAGTTACATGTTATATTTATCCACCATAACGATAATATTCGTCACTGGGACGGATGTTCAGTTTTAACAGAAAAGTGAGTGGAATTTGTAATCATCAGGCAGACAGTGTTGCGTTCGAGACGAAAATCGGAAATCTATTGCGGTGGTTGATGTAGACAGGACGGATTTTAGAAGCAAATCAAACCGCTACACATGTCGTGTTTACTTATGGTGGAATTGGTCATACTGGGCGGGCCGCCAAACAGCTTCTGTAAGGCTTTACATCAAAACTTGATCCCATAAAGTTGAACCTAACCCTTTTGCAAAATCATACATAATTTTCTGTGTCATGGGAAGGTTTCATTCTGGCGCATAACTTAACCCAAGCAGCCACGTCACCGTCTTAACCAAGCAATTATCGTTTTATGAAGAGTTAACCGAAAGTATTTCTGTTTTGTTTTGTGACTCGGAGTTAATGTTGTGTGCTTAATTTGTCATCAAACTGTTGCTGGGTTAATGACGTGGATTTGGAATTATTACATGTTGCTGTTATAAATTTTTAATGCGAACATTCAAAATTGAAGGCTCGATGTGTTTGAAGCAACCAGTGTAACATTTGCTTTTCTTTTAATCTACAGTTGCGACACATTCGGTACTGACACAAAGTTTTACGTCGTTCAGAACATTGGTAAAGTTCTCAAGTGGCAAGCTCCTCCACTCAAACAAGGTACGTATGCTACGCGTCAGCCCGTTGAAACAGTCGAGAAAACATTGGATTCTATGATTGCTTTTTCTTCGTTGAAAAGGTATTTGATCATATATGTATTGATGACAACCGACAAACATTAGATCTTTCGATTGATATTGCACGAAAAATTTCAAACAGCAACTTTCTAAAAAGCGATGGCTGGGTTCTAATTGGTGTTCCGGTATTTAACTCCTCAAAACCAAACAATGAGAAAAAGATATAGCCACGTTTTTTTTTGCAAAGGTAAAGATAGATCCTGGTTAAGATTGTTTGGGGAGTTCAACAGAAGGTCAAAACCTGCTATAACTCCTGAAATATTTCGCGAAAATGATATTTTCTAAATTCAGTCCCACCAAAATTGATAAAATGAACAAGGCGGTAGCCTTGGTGATTCTGGTTTAACACGATTTTAGTGTTCGAAACTGGTTCCTTAACCGGTTTCTAACTGTTTTTATTTTTGAAAGTTTTTGAAATAACTGTTTGTTTTTTTAAAACCACCAAAATACCAGGGCTATAGACTTTTATTATTTTTTAAAGAAGTCGAGCCAAAATGTTATGTTTGCTGAGAACGTATTTCAATTTTGTCTGGTAAGATGGTGTTTTTCGAAATTTGCAGAAACGATTTTTATTGCGCTTTTTCGTATCTGCTTTGTGTCGCTAAAAAAGTTTGTGTCAAATGTGACGAATTCGACAAACTCGTTTCGGGCTTTGAAGAAAGGTAAACCGGGCTTAAGCGCTTTAAAATGAAAATTTTACAGAAAATCACCTGAAACGGAAGATTTCTTCCATTCTCTCTTGCTTCCAAGCTATAGCCAATTCGTTTTGTCGGTTTCGTCGGTTTTGGCGGTTGCAAAATTAAAGAATGTTTAAGTTCATTTCGATTTTCCAATAATGCAGTTTTAAAGCGCTTTAAGCCAGTTTGGGGATTTAAAGACCAATTTTGGACTCAATTTGTGAAAATTCACCAAGGCTGCAGCCTTGCTCATTTTAAGAGGGACATAAAATAGAATAAAACTGTAGTTTTAGGGGATTTTCCGCAAACAATTTTCATTAAACCTGTTTGGGTTTAATTTTACATTACTTTAAACCTGCTACCGAACCCAGAAACGAGTTTAAACCAAAATCGAAGACATATTTTTTCGCCTTATTATCGTAATAAGCTTGTCCGTTTTGGAGGGTTTAAAATCAATAAAAGCTTTAGTTTTTTTATTGTTAGCTGAACATTCTAGTTATGAAGTGCCTAAAGTCGGCTTTGACCTTTTGTCGGACCCCGAAACGTGTTCAAAGCGGAATTATAGAGCTATTTTCGCCTTATATTCGTAAAAAACACAATAGCTGTAGCTTTGCTCACGAATCGCTAACCGGTTCAAACCGCTATCGGATACATAAAATTTTAAACACTAAAATATATCTAAATTGTTGATAAGTTGTGGTCAGTATCATGCAAAAAAACACTAATGGCGACCTAAAGATTTTTGTTTCAAACACGTGGCGTCTCAGCAGTACAAAAGGCCTCCTTAGCTTCCAGCAAGCACTGTGGTGTCGCAAGCGCCAATCAAATCACACCACGCCACGCCAATTCGACCGCTTTGCCTCACGCAACTAATCAAACTGCTCCAAACGCATGTTACTAATTGGTGCAATAACGCCTGCCATTGGACGGCTAAAGAGCGCGCCTGTGACGTTTCAAAAGCAAACGCTGTGATTGGTCGACCAAAAAAAGAAAAAAAAGCCAACTCGAAAAGCCCTGGCGCGAGTGACGTGTCATTTTTGGTTTGACTTGTGTCGAAGGTGGTGACGTCGGGAACGGTCTCAAGACAATTCGCAGGCGGAAAGGAGAGAGAGGTAGTTTTAATATTGTAAACTAACTTTTTCGGTGTCGATGAAAGGTAAACTGGGGTGCACACTGGTCAGCTTTTTAATCGATACCGAAAAATATTGATTGTTTTTAAAGTTTAAACAACTTATTATTGTGCACGGTACTGCTGTTCGATCATTTTTTTCAGGTGCGGCTTCTGTTCACTGCATCCGCTGGTTGCCGGACTGCCACCGACGTGTTTTGCTGAGAGAAAAATCCGCCCTACGAACGAAGAGGACTTCGATAAAATTACACGAAGTGCAACATGGGACTTCACAGAAAACAAGCAAGTATAAGTTGATCATCCTTCTAGCACTAAATTTAACTAGTTTTAAGTCAACATGGGGAGACAGAATAACGTGCACTTGTTCCGTCTTTCCATGTTTAAAAACTGAAATATGTTGTGAACTAGATTACATGTCGTGTTAAATTTCTTGTAGCGCTTGTGCTTTGTTTCGCAGAAAAAGAAAACGAAAGTGGAGTCCTCGTGTATTCTGTGAAGCGTGCCAGTATCCTGTCTTCGCAAGCGGACATATTTAAAGGTAAGTTGGTGAAAAGTGGGTAATATATTGGGTGGAATTGGTTTTACATTTTGTTTCAGGTCCTCGTGGTGTGACTTCTGATCATGTTCTGATATCATCCACAGACTGCTCGAACGCCGCACGACCATTTCAACGGAAGAAAGATACTAAAAAAGGCAACTACATTTTACACACTCGTTTGTTAGTTTTAAGGTTCAGCATTTGAAGACAGTATAACGTTCACTTTTCCTATCCCCGCACCATATTAGGTACACATTTGCTACATTCGAATGCATAGAAAATCCTACACAAATGCTGCGTTGTAGTTTTGTTGCAGATTTCTGTCCAACAAGGTTCCGAATTATCAACGGATTGGAAAAACCTGCAGTGGCAGTTAACAAATGTTTCTTATGTATATTCTCGTGCGCAGGAGACAACCGGACACGGGTTACACTTAGCATTTTCGGTCTATCTTTTTGGTAAATATATTACGTAAACTGCCATGCGAAGGCAGCATAACGTGCACTTATCCTGTCTTTGCATGTTAAAATATTTGAAGTTGAGGCCTTGTAAAACTAGGCTATACATCGCGTTAAATTTCTTTCGCTTTTCTGTTTGATTATTTTGTTTTCAGGTCACCGTGGTGTGACTTCTGATCAATGCTGTGATTTCATCTGCTGTCTGCTCGACCGGCGCAATGACTTTTAAACTGGAGAAACATTTGGACAAAGAAATTTACGTAGAAAAGGTAAATCTAATTTACCGATTAGACGTAGAACACAGTCGGAGACGAATAATTTACAACAATTTCGGTTACTCTTTTTCCTTTATCGCCATGCGACGGCAGTATAACATGCATTTATCTTTTCTTCGCATGCTGCGTTTTGAACTAGGTTACATGTTGTTTTCAATGCTTAGTAGTGCTTCTGCTTTGCTCCTCAGGAAAAGAAATGAAAGCAGAATTATATGCGACCAAGATCGATCGCACTGTGGCTTTAGACGCAGGTATAATGTTAACTTTGGCAACTCAGAAGCGGATAATATACAGGTAGTTTATTTTTGTAAACAAACTTTTTCGGCGTCGATAGAAAATAAACCTGGGTGCACACTAGTCTGCTTTTAAATCGATGCCGAAATGCAACTTTTTGTTTCGTAAGTGTGTACAACTGATAAAAACACGGTACTGCTGTTAGTTGTTTAAGGTGCGGCTTCTGTTCACTGCATCCGCCAAACCCTGAATTTTACCAGGAGAAAAGTTGTTACGAACGAAGAGAGCTTGGATGAAATTGAAAGTCGATAATTCAAGCAGCACTATATTCAACTGGTAAGTCGAATATTGGAGGGAAGTATAACGTGCACCTTTTCTGTCTTCCCATGTTGGCGTACTTATCTATGTTGTGAATTAGGTTGCATGTCGCGTTGAATTTTTAGTGCTGCGTTTGTATTGTTTCGCAGAATGAATATGAAAGTAGAGTCCTCGTGTATTCACATCAACGAAGATGGTAAGCGCTTCAGATTAATTTGAATACCCGGTTTTCTGTTGGTCAAACTTATCGATTGTCTTCCGTTTATGCCTTTACGTCAACGTACGTCATAACGCATTAGTTGATTTTATGTCGAGCATGAGGAAGCGTCTTTGTGTCCTGTCTCGCGAAAGATGTAAACGCTAGTGGCTTACACTGGTTTAAGTTAAGTAACCGGTTTTGTCTCTGCTTAATTAATGTCAAACATTTATTACCCCCATTTGTGAAATTCATTTAATAATTGTTGTCATGTATAATCATACGACCATAACGTATCGGCAGTGACATTAGCCAACCGAACACATGAAGCATTTTTTCCGGGTGCAATGACACTACACTAATATATATGGGTCCCCATCCTGAAGGGGGCACATTGTCTTCACTCCGTTTGTTTTTTTGTTTTTTTTTATTTTTCCTACCCTGCAGCTTGTCCGTTATGCCAAGAACTCCTTGACGAAATTGCATGAAACTTTCACAGTTGGTAGATATGATGTTGGAGATCTATTTCTTACGTCCAGTGGTTACCCCGTTGGCCCCCAAAAGTAAAACGTTTTTTAAACAATTTGCATGCTTGCAAACACCACAAACGAAACGTTTGTGTGATGATAGGGTTAACCAAGTGAAAATAAAATTAAGGTTATATGGAATAACCGAACATGAGAGTTAGTGAACATGAGAGTCTTGTGGCTCCCTCTAGTGGATAACCTTTCAAACCATCTCCGATTGGCATAACATTTTAATAGTTTTAGGTTGGGCCATTGTGGTGTGTCGATTGCTGCATTATACCCTATAGCCCCAGCGGTTACCCCACTAACCCTCTAAAATGTGTCAAATTACTAAACAAGGACGGGTCTGGGTAAAAACTGTATACCATGCTTACGACGTATACATCGAAATATGTACAACAAGTTGGTACAAATACGACGAATTTTGAACTTGTTGATTTTGCTGCAGATGTTTGAAATTAATTCACAACAGAGGAAGCGTGATAGAAAACGTGCCAACAGAAACAAACTGCTCGATGTAAGTGAATATACAAATTATATTAGGCGGGTGTTTAGTACAGTTAGGTAGAATACAACGGAAAGTAAACTTTTAAAGCCAAATCAGTATTGTGTTACGTTGGCAACAAAAATCTAAACGTGAAGTTTGTTAGTCGCAAGAAGCAAATAGTACAGGAAAACAAAAATTTTTTGGCGATTTTCTGAAGCTAAATTTGGTGAACACTTTCCTGGTGCTGCTCCGAATAGTAAGCATGGGCTGTTCGCAGAGATTTGCATGTTGCACTTGCTATTTTGCATGTCACGTATGTTGCGTTGACTATTCGGTTGTCAGCATCTACAAAAGTGTCCTCATCAAAATATTAACGCCTTTTCCAAGAGCAAACGTTTAGCTAAGTAGGCCTAGTCTTATTAACAATCTCAAACTTATTTGCCATGTTCATATGCATGGGAAATCTTACTCATAATATTAAGCTTAAGTACTCGAACTCGAATGCTGCTTTGTAGTTTTGTTGCAGATGTCTGTCCAACACCTTTCAGAATTATCATCGGGTTTAAAAACCCACAGCAGCAAAAGCAATAGAGGAATCTGGAACATGAACGTTATTCGAATCGACACACACTAAATGTAAGCACTTCTCTTGTCTTCGCATGATGACATATTAATACCATTTTAACCAGATTACATTATCATAGTTATCATACTGCCATATTGTTTTGGCTTTAGCGTTGGCCATCCTAACATATGATGCAAATTCAGCTACGTTTTGCAGAAAAAACAGAAGTAGAGTATCCTGTCTTTGGAAGTTGACATATTTGAAGGTGAGATATTTGTCTGGTTGACGTCCTTCTGAATTGAAGTTTGATGATTTTCAAATGCCGTGAGACCATCCGCTGACTGCTCGACCGCCGCACGGACATTTAAACTGGAGAAATGTGATAAATATATACATAAAACAGGCAAGGAAATCTATCCTAATGATTAGCTGGTGTTACATTATGTTAGATTTTAGATTCAGCATGTGAAGATAGTATAAGGTGCACTTATCCTGTCTTCGCATGTTGACATATTTAGACCTTCAATTAGATTTCATATGACCCTGAATAAATCCTTTGTACCTTAGTTTTTGTTAAGGAATGGAAAGAGTTCTTGTGTAGGAAGATGGAAAGGATAGTGGCTTCAAACTGACTTAAGTTGAGTAACTGGATTTTCGTTTTTGTCTCTGCCTAATCATTGTCAGACATATACTAATTGCGTTAATTTAGTTTCAGTGGACTGTGTTTCTGGGTGGGAAGAAAGGGGCGTTTGTAAACTGGGCTGAAACGCAACCTCTTTGTCGACTGGAATGGGAAGCGTTGGATCAGAGTTGGACGTATGATCTGAGATACAGGAAAATACAGGTTATGAGGTAAGCAACATAAACCAAATGTTACCAACAGTTATGTTTCGTGCGTAATACTACGCTTTCGATGCCAAAGAACAAAAAAATCGATAGTTACAGAATAACTTTTGTACTTCAAACAGAAAAAAAACATTAAAATGTTTATCTAAACGAGTCATATAAAAACAAAACAAAAAATACTGACTGCGACCTGGAGATGTTTTTTGTTTCAAACACATGTGTCGGCAATGCTAAAAAAACTTCCTCTAGCTTCCGGCAAGGACTGTGGTGTCAGAAGTGGCAATCAAATTACGTCACGCCAATTCGAAAGAGCACATCTGTGACGTTTTAAAAGCAAGCGTTTTGATTGGTCGAGAAGGAAAAAGAAAAAGGCGAAGGGCATAAGCCGTGGCGCGTGTGATGTGTCATTCTTCTTTTGCAACTCGTATCGAAGGTAGTGAAGGGTACACGGTCCAAAAAAGACTCGCCAGCGGCAAGTTAACAGGTGACTTTATTATTGTAAACGAACTTTTTCGGTGTTGATAAAAAAGTGATCTAGGGTGCACACTGGTTTTCTTTTCAATCAATACTGAAATGTGATTTGTTTTGTAAGTTTGAACCCCATTAATATTGTACACGGTGCTGCTGTTCGACCATTTGCTTTCAGATCCTAGTGGGGCTTCTTTTCACTGCATCTGTAAGTTACTCGACCGCAACCCTTGCATTTTACCTGGAAATTACTTCTTGTGCAACAAGGGACTTTACAGAAAAAGGGCAAGTAAAAGTTGATCATCCAACTAGCATTAAATTAAACTAGTATCGGTCGAGTACGGGAGGAAAGTATAACGTCCCATAAACACACTTTTTAATAAGTTGTAATTTTACGTATGGTGTCAAATTTCTGTTAGTGCTTCTGCTTTTTTACAGAAAAAAGATAACTTAATTAGAATTCTCGTATATTGATTATAGCACGCAAGTATGCTGTCTTTGCAACTTGACATATTCAAAGGTGAGTTGTTGTAAGCTGGGTAGTATATCTGGTTGAATTTATTTGAACGTTTTGCTTCAGGTTATCGTCGTGTGGCTTTCAGATCGATGCTGTGATGCCATACGCTGATTGTTTGACCGCCACCCGGACAATTCGATTAAAGAAAGAATGGCGGTAAGAATACCTAATGATTAGCTGGTGTTATATTGTCTTAGATTTTGCATGTTTACAAATTAGACCTTTAAGTAGATTGCATATGACTTCGAATGAATTTTCAAAGTTCTTATGAGTTCGAGTGGAAGAGAAGCAAGTTGTAAAGGACAACGACTTCCATCAGAAGTTGAGTAACCGGATTTTCGTTTATATCTCTGCTTAATTATTATGAAACATATATAGTGCCCATAGGTGTCTATGCATATTCATACAACCATATGCTTTCGGATTTAGATATAGACAACTTAAAATATGATGCAAGTTCAACATTAACATTTCGGTTTTAGTGTTGTTATCTAAGCTGACTAAAAGCAACTTTCTTACACCGGCTATTATTTAGCCCTGTATATATGTGTTTAAACGCGCTGACTAAAATCAAACTAGGTTTCGTGAACACTTTCCTGTTGCTGCAACGAATAGCGAGCCCGTTGTTGACTTTTGCATGATGATTTGCATGTTGCACCTGCTATTTTGCTTGTCACGTGTGTTCCGTTGCATATTCGATTGTCGGCAACAGTAGAAGTGTCCACATTAAACTATTAATAAATTCTCCATTGCAAAACCGTTTAAATCACAAAAGACTTGAAAAATAAACTTGTAGGTCAGCAACCTATGCTTTAAATATGCAGCAAAACCAATATAAGCAGTACTATCATAATAATATTAACGCATTTACTGTATCGAAATGCGCGAGGAACCTTTTACCGTAAATCTCGTTAGGCTTATCCGTAAATTTAAATGCTGTTGTTGGTATCTGGAAGATCCGCTAACAAGAGCAATGGATGGATCTGATCAGATGCATCAAATGCCAAATGTAAGTAAACAAGTATGTTCATTTGCTTTTTTTTTCTTCGTTCTTCTTTGTTTGTTCCCCTCGTTTAGTGAAGTAAGTCGTTCAAATTTCCACACATGCGTAACAATGAAAAAAACAGTAATATTTAATAGAGTGAATCTCGTAGAATCCCTTCTTTTGTAGTTTGCACAATGCAAAGTATTTGAAAGTGTTTTTTGACGTTTAGTTGGATTCACCTGTAATCACCTTTTTAGTACGAATTGTTTATTTTCTATTGCCATGCCCTTCAATTCATTCATACCAAGTTCGAAATCGAATATTTCAAAATGCAAAATTGACGAGTTTACGTCCCAGCGCAGCGCGAAGTGACGCAGCGCTTGGCGGTTGGTATTAGTCATCTACTTTGCGCATAACGGGCGTTTGTTTGTGGGGTCGGTTTATTTTTTTCTTTTCCTTTTTTTACTCTGCACCTTATGATTACAAATGATATGTTTGGTGGATTGGCATAAAGCTTATTTAGCTGGTAGATATGATTATGGAGTTGTGCCATCTGTTTCGTTTGACCCCATAGCCCCAGTTACCTTCCTAGCCCCAAAAGAGTCGAGCGTTTTTTAAACGTGATGCATGCTTGTTTCTGTGATGATAGGGTTACATAAGTGAAAAGGTGAAAGGTTAGATAGAATATGAACCATTGTCCAGTTCAATTGAGCTTCAAGGTAGTGGTTCAAGTCGTGCATTGTGGTGTAAGGAATGTATTTTACCCTGTAGCCCAACTAGCCCCCTAACATGTGTCAATTTACTAAGCAATATCTAAGTTGTATAAAATTTGAGCAGTGTGTGTAGGTTGCCATTGTGGTGCATTGATTTCTTTGTCTCGCCTAATAGCCACCGGCAGTTACCCCTCCAGCAGTCTTAAGTGTGCCAAATTACCAAACAACGTCTGAATTAGATAAAATTTTTACAATTAGTTTAATATACCCTTGTGAGGTATTGATTTTTTTGTTTAAAACCATAGCCCCAGCAATTACCCCACACGACCTCAACAATTGGTCAAATTACCATAAACAAGGCAGAAACAATCTGGTCATATAAAGCTTATATTGAATGTTGAATATGAATCGCCAATAATAGTGAAGTCACCCATAAGGAATTCTTATACATAGGCATTTAGCTATGTTGTGTACTGTTAATGTTCTGATGCGGGCCACATTAATAGTCAAGCGGGCCGCAAGATTCCCCACCCTGGTATAAATTACGATGTAAATTTGTGTATTGTAAACGCAATAACTCCTATCGCGTAGTGACTCGTGAGGGATTGACATGTTTCATAACAGACGCCGCCCGCGGTTTGTATCATACCACTGCTTCTCGTATAAAACAGACTTTCTCTCGTGATCCTTGGCACTATTCAGTTCGTAAAAATCGAACTGTGTTTGCGCACTGGTAGCAAAAATGCGTTTGCTACACCACACTGTAAAATACGGTGCGCTACAACAACGATGCTTATATTTACAGTAGTTCTCTGCTGTAAATTCGTATTAATATATTTTTTTGACAAAAGGTAAAGTGTTGCTGAATTTGTATCGCATCACTTAACCCGCGTTAGAAATGGTCGTTTAGAGTTTGTAGTCCGGTTTGTTGCAGCTCGGCCAAAGGTTACTGCAGCCCAACCCTTTTGGTTAGTGTGTGGGGTTTTAATCACATGGTTTTTAACACACTGAATGTGTTAAATGCACTGGTTTGAAATTTAAGGGTGTGGGAACTCGTAAGTTTATGCTTGCAGAATGTTATAAAATTCCAAGATAATTAGTGACCCAATGTAATGCGAATATGGAATGTATATCGTATGTAACAAATATTTACGTGTGGAAAATATCATTTAAGGGGTCGTGGTGTATCTGTAATGGCAATATGTAGAACGCCACCTCCAGTTTTTGATGTTCAAAGAAGGAAATATATTATTAATCTTCATTTCTAGATTTAAGTTGAAGTTAATAGGAATTTATGTCTACACTAGAGAAATTATGTAACAGGGATGGTTTAGAGTGCACGGTTGACCGCCCTTGTACTTCAATCACATTATTTGCTCCATCAAATTTCGATAAGATTGATGCGTATAAAAGACAGCGATCGGTTTGACATTTCTGGCTTAGTGGTTGATTGTGGCTTCCTCAAGTGGATCACTTTTTAAACAATTTCTGATTGGGATAAAATAGCAATGGTTTGTGTGGAAAATATCATAGCGGTTGTACGTCGTAGCATATGTGTCATGACAATATGGAGAACGCCACCTCTAGTATTTGATGTACTCATTCAAGCCAGTATATTATTAATTTTGTTGCGTACTTAATAGATCGTTACTTTTTGCGCTGACATTTCTGCGTTTTTCTACCAGAACTTCATACCAGCATCGCTTGCAGAAGACCATCATTGCCTGCTTGGATCGGACGACTTAATGCAAAACAAGAGATTTCAACTATAATGTGTAGTTTGGAATATAAGCGTTTTTCAAGGTTGCATTAAGCTATACCAAACAACAAATATATAAAAATTAATATTATTGCATGAATTAGATATAATTTTACAACATCGGACCTGTAACAAAATATAAATTGGAGTGCAAACTTTTGGACCTAAACCGAAATGTAATTTGTTGTTTTGTAAGTTTTTATCAAACGAAATAGTATTGCTGTTAAATCATTTTGTTTCAGGTAATATGTAGCTTCTGATTAATGTTTCCAGACTATCTATCGATGGTTCGAACCGTCTCGGAAACGTAATCCAATATTTCTCGTAAAACAGGCAAGTAAATCTAACTGAAGATCAACTTCTGTACCTATACCGAATTGTAATTTGTTGTTCGGTAACTTTGGACACCTCAATAGCGCTCTTGGATCATTTTGCTTCCAGGTACTTATACGGGTTCTGTTCACCACAACCATACTTCTTCGGCGCCACAACATTGTCCATGCAGACCCTGGGGAAATCCTTACAATTGCGAAATGACACCATGCACAAAACAGGCCAGTGAAAGCTGATTTTATAACTAGCATTAAATTCAATAAGTTTTAGGTCTTGCATGGGAAGACAGTATGAAGTTCACTTATTTTGCCTTTCCAAATTCACAAATCTAAATGCGTTGTGAACTAGATTATATATCGCCTTGTATTTCTTATGTTGTTTTTCTTTATTTCGCAGCATATGAAACCGAAGGGGTGTCCTCGAGTATTCAAGTACGACAGAAACACATTTCCGCAAGTTAAACGTGTCGAATGCATCTTTATACTTTTACATGAAAATATCGGGCAATGTGGTATTTTGCGACATTAACATTTTTGCTTTTGTTATGTAGGTAACACATATAGTATACTGTTGAAACGTACCATCACCGCACATTTGTAAAGAAACATCGTACATACGGAGAAGGCTTCGGTGAAATTCTTCAAGTACAACATGGAACAGAAAACGGGCGAGTATAAAATTTGTTTAAACAACTGTAAATTCAATTATATTGAAGTCGGTTTGGGAAGACAGTATAACGTGCACTTATCCTGTCTTCGCGTGCGCTGTAAACTAGGTTACATATCGCATATTGAAACATGTTTTAAACTAACGTTGCATAGCGCGTAAAATTTCCAGTAATGCTTCTGATTTGTTTCGCAGAAGAGTTCTCCTGTATTCGGGTGCGAGAGAACAAGATGGAAATAAGTTGAGATTGCTCGACTTTCATTGACGTGTAATGACTGTCAAACAAAAACCGTTGGTGGGTGCAACGTTTTTTTACAATCAATTGATGTTTCGACTTTTGTGTCAGTAAATACATGCGAAAATTACTTAATACCTACCATATAAAGGTAAAGCAGGATTGCGGTTAAAAACGTCGCGTTTTTCTGATATAGGTGATGCCCAGCATCAAACGTACAAAATATTAAAATAAATATAATTTCGTAAACACTTCACTGTTGCTGCGACGAATAGCGAACCCGGTGATGGTTTTTGCATGATGATTTGCATGTTGCACCTGCTTTTTTTCTTGTCACGTTTGTTCCGTTGAACATCCGGTTGTCAATATCGGTGGAAGTGTACACATAAAATTAATTCACCCAAGCAAAACCAAACTGTTAAGGTCAAAAAAGGCATGGAATGTTAAGTAAAAAAAAAACAGTAAACCAGCAGTCTATACTAACATTAATGTTAACGCATTTAATGCATTGGAATCCGCGAGGAACCTTACACCTTGTATTTTGTGAGGGTTGTACATTAAACTTGAATGCTGTTGTTAGTTTTGTTGCAGATTTGTTTCCTAAAGAGTGGTCTGGAATAATAAACGGATTGGAAAAGCTGCAATAATAGAAGCGATGGAGGAATCTGGTTGTTGATACGCATGATCCTGATCAGATGCATCACATGACAAATGTAAGTAAATGTGCTTCCTTTTCATTTTTTTCTATCTAACTCCGGTTGGTTTCCACCCTTTTGTCAAGAAAGTTGTTTAAATTTCTTGCGCTGTAACTTTTGACCCCAGTTGACCCGTCTGTTCACTTACATGCCCTAAAAACGTAAACATTTTAAAACAGCAATATTTATCGAAGTAAGCCACCTTGACGTTTCCTTTTTTAGAGTTGATACAATGCAAACCCAGACTGTTCTGCAGGCAGTTGTATTAGATACACTGGCCTTTATTCGGGGCGACCATGCGGGCGTTTCGCTGACTAAATCAAGCAGTAAATGTGCAGTGGTGACTTTAAATACGGATTCCCTGAAGGGGAGACAGACTCACTCCGTTAGTTTTTTTTCTTTTATTTTTTGTCATCCCCTGCAGCTTGTCCATGCACATGAAATGTTTGGTGGATTTAGATGAAACTTTCACAGCAGGAACATGTGTTAATGTAGTTCTGTTTCGTTTGACCCCATAACCCCAAAGAGTAAAACGTTTTTTTAAACGTTTTGCATGCTTACAAACACCACAAACGGAAAGTTTCTGCGATAATAAAGTTATATAAGTAAAGAGTGAGGACGCCGCCTACAGAAGTGAAAGCTTGGATAAAAAATGAACCGACGGTCCCAGTTGAATTGTACTTTAGTGTGTGGTAGTTGAATTTGGGGTTGTCACTAAGTGAGCACTGGGTTAGTGGTTTTCTTGTGGCTCCCTCTAGTAAGTGACTTTTCAAACAGTCTCTGTGGTATATCTCTCTTTGCATAATTTATCTTGTAGCCACAGCGGTTACCTACTAGCCCCCTAAAATGTGTCAAATTACTAAACGCTGTTTGAATTGTATGAAATTTGGACACTGTGTCTAACATGGCATTGTGGTGTATTGATTTGACAGACGCAGCCAAGCGTTTTATACCACTGCTATACGTATGTTATGCGAAATTTCTGTAAAAAATCAAGTTGCAATTGGGCAATGGTAGCCGAAATGCCATTGCTACATCACGCTGCAAAAACGATGCGTTAGAGTTGCTCAGGAAAACTCTTGAACTCCGGATACATGTATTCTATTATGTTACAAGTCAGCAAGCCTTGTGGTGTCGCAAGCGCAAATCCAATTACGCCACGTTACGCCAACTCGAACTCCATGGTTTTGGGCGCTTTGCCCCTCGCAGCTAATCAAACTTCTTCAAACCCAACTAGGGTCTTTGCTTCTGATCTGTTATCGAAATGTAATTTGTAGGATAGTAAGATTAGTGAATTATTTTTTTTCATTTTCAGGTCCTCGGGTGGTTTCTGATTAAAGTTTCCAGACTATATATTGGTTGCTCGATTGCCGCCTTAACATTTTTGGCTGTAGAAACTTTTCCATATAACAGGCAAGTAAGTCGTAAAATTCATGGAAATCTATAACTGGTATATTTAGAAGTAAACTAGGGTGCACACTGGTTTGCTTCTGAACATATACCGAATTTTAATTTGTTGTTTGTAAGTTTGAACAACTTGTCAAGTGCACAGTACTGCTGTTGGATCATTTCGCTTTTAGGTACTCGCATGACGTCTGTTCACTGCAACCATATGCTGCTCGACCGCCACCGGACATTTAAACTGGAACATTGTCCATGCAGACCCTCAGGAAATTCTTTGAATTGCAACATCAGACTGTGCACAAAATAGGCAAGTGAAAGTTGATCTTATAATTAGCATTGGGTTTAATAGGAATGGAAAAACAGTATAACGTGCACTTATCCTGTCTTTCCGATTTGACATGTATAAATGTGTTGCGAACATACTGCGTTGAATTACTCAGACATCGTATTCAAGGGAAACGTTCCGCCACTATTGTACGAACGATGAGGGTTAATAGTGAAATAGGGCAGAAAACAGGCGAATTACCTGCAAAACTATTTTATGTCATGCATGAGAAGACGATGGAACGGGCACTTACTCCATCGCATGTAGACATATTGAAACATGTTGTGAACCAGGTTACGTACCGCATAGAATTCCCGGTACTGCTTCTGCTTGTTTTGCAGAAGAGAAATTGAACGTCATGTCGTAATTACTGTCAAACATACTCCCCCGGTAGGTGCAATCTTTTTTGCATTGAATTGCGTTATGTGCAATAACACAAATTAGTTGTTTCGGTGTAAATATAAATATACTAAAGCTTACTAATACTTAATAGTGTATAATGTTTCTGTAACATGTTAAACGTCGTTTTGCTGCATAACTGACGACTCAGACCGAGTTTTTTTAATTGCAGAGCGCTCGCTGCGGGGCAGGAACGTATAATGTTTTAAAAACTTAGACTGGGCGTCAAGTGTGCAAAACGTCCCGTCTACCAAATGAATTTCGAAGCTTTCTAAAATGTTCGAGAAATTCTCGATATCACATTAATGCTTGTTTTTTGTGTTGCAGATTTTCGTCAAACTGTTTCGATCGACTAAACCGCTTTTCATTCCAAAATGTGAAAAACGTTCCATGTTTCAGAAGGATCCAAAAGTGTAAGTATACTTCACTCACTAGGAATAGATTAGAATACAATAGAAATCGCTGAAGGCAAAGAAGTGTTGTGCAAGCTGCTAAAACGACACGTTTTGCTAATAATTGGCCAATTGAGTTTGAATAATGTGTGGTTTGTGAAGTTGCAATAAGTCATACAAAGAACTTAACGTTTGTACATTAATATCCTGTTATTTTGCTTGTCACGTGTGTTCCGTTCAACATTCGGTTGCCAGCATCGGTAGAAGTGTCCACATCAAAATATTAACGAATTCCCCAAAGCAAAAAAAAGACTGACCCAAAGCACTAACAAAACCAATGAAGGAATCTGGTTGATATGCGTGATCGTCAACAGAACAATCACATGCCAAATGTAAGTAAATAACCGCCTAGGTATAAACATGTGCTTCGATAACTTCTATTATAGGTTCCCCTTCGAAATGTTTTATAAGGTTGTCTGTTTTTTTGTTCTTTGTTTTTTTTCTATTCTTTTTTATGTCTCACGCCGCTTTGTTACCACCGTTCGATCAAAAAGTCGAATTTCTTTAAATTTGCAAGTATGATAGATGGGTACAAAATGAGACCTTCGTTGTTTACGAAATGTTACGTCTCCGATTTCGGTATAAACCCGTTAGGGGGTCGTTTAGAAGGTGAGCTAGATAAAAGCGCTTTGAAACAGGTATCATGTAGAAAATCGCAGTAATGTCTTCGATTCCGGCTTAAACGCTTATGATTGTTTGGACAAAGTCCACATTCCGCTACAAGGGCATTTTATAAACTGTACTTCACGACCTAAAGATTATTGTTTCAAACGGGTGCAGTGCAAAAGACTTCCTCCAGTTCCGACAAGCACTGATGTCACAAGCGCATAATCAAATCATACCACGTCACCCCAATTCGACCGCCACGTTTTTAGGCGCTTTGCCCCTCGCAGCTAATAATCGGTGACGTTTCAAATGCAAGCGTTTTGATTGGTCGTGAAAAAAAGAAAAAATGAAACTACGTGGTTCTGGAGGGTGCGTTTTCATTCTTCATTTGTAACTCGTGTCGAAGGTAGCGTTGTAAATGGGGAGCGAACCACAGACGACTCACAAGCGGAACCTAATCGGGTACTTTCACTGTTACTGTTGTTAAATATTTTTGTTTTAGGTCCTCGTGCGGCTTCTGATAAAAGTTTCCAAATTATGCACTGATATCACTGCTTCGGTATTTTAGCTGTTTAAACGCTGTCCGAAACACGTTTAACAGGCAAGTAAGTAATAAATTCCCCCAAATCCAAATAACCATCAACTGGCATAATAATAAGTAAACTGAGGTAGACACTGGTTTGCTTGAAATGTAATTTTTTTTGTTTTGTGAGTTTGGACAACTTAATTACAAAATGCACAGTGCTGTTGGATCATTTTGCTTTCAGGTACTTGCACGGGATCTGCTCCCGGCATCCACTTGCTGCTCGACCGCCAACGGGACATTTGAACCAAAACATTGTCCATATGGAAGATGACCCTGGTGAAATTTCTTAAATTGCAACGTAAGGCATTAAAGGAAAGTGAAAGTTGGTTTTAGAGCTAGCATTAAAGTCTCGAGTGTGGGAAGACAGTACAAAGTGCAGTTATCCCGTCTTCCCAATTGGCATATTTAAATGTGCTGTGAACTAGGTTATATCGCTTCCAATGCCAGGTACTGTTTCTTTGTTTTGCAGAAACTGAAACGGAAGCCCGGTCCTCGTAATCAAGTATGGGAGAACCGAGATTGAAAGCAATGTGGCTTACGTTTAAGTAAAGTTACCACATTTTGTCAGGTAACATTATTCAAGGCTGTTAATGCGTTGAATGTGCTGATACGCAAAATGAACGTTTTTGCTTTTGCTATATGGGCCACACATATCTTATTACTGCTTAAAACATATGGAGAAACATCGTACATACGGAGTGCCTGCAGTGAAATTCCAGAGTGCAACTTGGGACATAAACAGGCGAGTAGAAGATTATTCAAATAGCTGTGAATTCAATTATTGTCGAGCATGGGAAGACGGTATGACGTGCACTCATCCTGTCTTCGCATGTGACATATTCGACAAGTTGTGAACCAATATACATAAAGCAAAGAATTCCCAGTACTGCCATTGCTTTGTTTTGCAGAAGAGTCCACCTGTATTCTGGCATGAGAGAACAAGATGGAAAAAAGTTGAGATTGTTTGATGTCCTGGCGTAATTACCGTCAAACATACGCCCCGGTAGGTGAAATGGTTTTTACAATTAATTGCTGTTGTGTGCAATCGCACAACTTGAATGTTTCGTCTTTTGTGTCAATACTAATATCTTAACACCTAATAGTGCCTAATGTTTTTTGTAACATGTTAAACGTGTGCTTCCTTAATAATTGACCCGTATAGCAGATATAATTCGTTGCTGCGAGGCAGAAAAGTAATGTTCTGCAAGTGTCATAAAACTGAGCGTCAAATGTGCAGTCAAATGTATTCGGCCTTTCAATTGAATCTCAAAGAAAATATTTAGAAAAATATTTCAAAGAAAAATAGTGTTGATTTTTGCATGATTTGCATGTTGCACCTGCTATTTTGTTTGTCAGGTGTGTTCCACCATTCATTCGGTTGTCAGCATCTGTGAAAGTGTTCACATCAAAACATCAAAGCAGTAACGAACTGAACCAAACAAGGCTTGAAATGTGAAGATAAAATGAAACTGTCGTTCAGCAAACTAGGAAACTAGCAGATTAAATAAAATATTAATCTTCAATGCATTTACTGCATTGGAATCCGTGCGGGACCTTACACCTTATATTTCGTTGCTGTTGTTAGTTTTGTTGCAGATATGATTCTTAAAGACTGTCCCGGACCATCAAACAAATGGGAAAAGCTGCACATACAAAAGTAATGGAGCAATCTGGTTGATATACATCATCGTGATCAGACGTGCCAAATGTTAGTAAACAATACATGTTCATGAGCTTTGTTATTTTTATTCTTTTTCTTCTTTTCTATTTTGTTTGTTTTCACTGTTTACTTAAGCAAGTCTTTTAGATTTCTTTCTATTTGCTCACATGATAGATGATGCAAAATATTTGAAAGTAGTATTTGGTGACTGTAGGTTGGATTCACCCTATTTTTCTATTTACCTGCCCTTCGATTCTTTCAGCAATTCGGAATGTAGATGTACTGTATGGTACGCGTAATGTTTGTTTGAAATATTAGCCCCTTATATACTTGTTTAAACGCTCATTGTTTCGCTCCAAACGCACTTCTACTCCACACACAAACGACTGTGTATTCGGAGCTGCCAGGCGGGCATTTCGCTGACTAAACTTAGGTTGTAGATGCGCAGTGGTAAGCTTAAGACGTTTTTTATTTTGAGATGTAGAGGACAGTGCGTAACAGCAACTTTATGAATTTGTTTTTACTATTAGTCTTTCTCCGCTGCTTTATGTTCAGTTTAAATCATTACTATATGGTTGTATGCATCGAAACGCAACAACAACCAAACGCGCAGAAAGTGATGAACATGTTTTACGACAGACGCAGCCCAGCGTTTTAGATCATTCCAAACCAACTTTCTTTTCGTGCTCCTTGGCTTACGTTTAGTTTGTAAAATTCCAGTTCTGCTCCTTTTTGCAGTAGTTTCCGAAAGTAAATTTGTATATAGCCTGTATTTGGTCTGTCCAAGGGCGCAGCGTTGTTGATTCAAATAGAGTTTGTTGTCCTGTTTGCTGCAGCTTGGCCAAAGGTTACTGGAGGTTACGTATGTGTCAGTTGGTGGTTTGGACACATAAGACTGTGTTAAAATTGATTTGGTTGAATTCGAAAAGGTATTCTTCACTATTTGTTCAAATTTTTCGCCTTATTGTTAAAACTACTAATTAACAATATAGTTGGGTGGGGGCTCATACGTTTGTGCTTGCAGAAACAAATTTGTTGTAAAATGTCAAGACAATTCGTGCCCCTCTCAGTGTATGTATTGCGTGTATTGAATATATATTCAATGTAATCAGTTGGTATGTGTGGAAAATATCATTTGAGGTGCCGTAATGTATGTGCAATGGCAATATGGAGAACGCGATTCAAGTCAGTATACTATTTATTTTGATCTGCCTTTAAATGTTTGACATGTTTTAATGCATTGTTTTATAGGCAATGTTTAAGGACTATAAAGTGTAACCTCCATTTTAAGAGTTAAGTTGTAGTTTATAGATATTTTTTCCACAAACCACATATTTGAGTATTTTTGTGTAATTTTGAGTCAAGTTGAGTAATAGGGGTGGTTTAGAGTGCAGGCGTAACCGCCCCTGGATTTAGGACATTTTTTTCTCCATAAAACTTTGGTAACTTTGATGCCTAATTATATACAGCAATCGCATTTTCACGTTAATATTTCTCCTTTTTTTCACCAGAACTTCAGACCAGCATCGCTTCCCGATGACCAATACTGCTTGTATCGGACGTCGTTTTTCCAAACAGGTAATTAACTGTGGTCAAGCACATTACCGGTTTTATTTATCCAGCTTAATTTCTGTATGCGTACGTTTGGCATGAATTTTTTTTTCAAAATTCGATTGCTAAAGGCCAGCCAGGGTGCACACTGTTTAGCCGTCCCGATATATTTTTGCGCTTTGCTTTACAAGTGTGCGATAAATTTGCATTTTTCTGTCTCGGATATTTTTTGTTTCAGGCACATTGATTTGCCGCTGTCGAGGATAAAACAGAATATGAGAAAGCCCATTTTCGTCTTTGGTTGCTGGGATCCCCGACTCCGAAAACGGAATGCACAAGGTAATTGTCTTTTTTCTTTCATTTCTTTAGCGTCTCGCTAACTAAAATCAAGCTGTAAATCCGCAGCAGCAACATCAGTTCGTTTGCTGTATCGCGATGAGGAGTACAGTGCGTCACAGCAACTTTGTTTATTCTATTTTATTAGTCTTACTCCGTTGCTTTAAGGTCATTACTATACGGTTGTGTGTTTCTGTTTGTATAAGAACAACACCTTTCCGAAATGTGGAAAAAATATTTGATTATGACTAATGTTTCAAAAGGATCTCAATGCTAGATGTAGAAGTACTAAACGCATATAAATTAAGAAATATCATTTTGTAAACACTTCACTGTTGCTGCGACGAATAACCAGCCCGGTGTTGATTTTTCATGATGCTTTGCATGTTTCACCTGTTGTTTTGTTTGTCACGTTTGTTCCGATGAACATGCGATTGTCAGCATCGGTAGATGAACCAAAAAAGGCTTGAAATGTGACGATAAAATAAAACTGTCGTTCAGCAAACTAGAGAACTAGCAGAATCAATAACATATTATTCTTTAATGCATTTAATGTATTGGAATGCGTGCGGAACCTTACACCTTATGTTTCGTTAGGCTTGTACATTAAACTTAAATGTAATTTTTTGCAGATTTGTTTCTGCAAAACTGGTCGGAACATGAAACTGATTGGAAAAGCTGCACATACAAAAGCAATGGAGCAATCTGGTTGATATACATCGTAGTGATCAGATGCAACATATACCAAATGTAAGTAAACAGGCATGTTCATGTGCTTTTGTAATTTTATTCTTTTTCCTCTTTTCTATTATGTTTGTTTCCATCGTTTAGTTGAGCAAGTCGTATAAAGTTCATCCAATTTGCACATATGATAGATGGGTATTAGATGCAAAGTATTGGTTGGATTTTTGGTTGGATTAGCCCATTCACCTTTTTAACCCCAAATACGTATTTTCCTATTTACATGCCCTTTAAATGTATTAAAAATATATTTGTATATAGGCCATATTTGGTCTGTCCAAGGGCGAAAGGTTAAAACCGCGTTATTATATACAGCAATCGCATATTTACGTGACTATTTCACCTTTTTGCTACCAGAACTACAGATCAGCATCGCTTCCCAGGAGACCGTTATTGCATGTTGAACTGCTTGGATCGGACGTCGTATTTCCAAACAGGTAATAACTGTAGTCAAACACATTACCGGTTTAATTCAATTACCCACGTAAATTTCTAAATGCGTACGTTTGGAATGAATTTGGTTCTTCAAAATTCGATTGCTAAAGGCTAACCAGGGTGCACACTGTTTAGCCGTCCCGATATATTTTTGCGCTTTGCTTTATAAGTATGCGATAAATTTGCATTTTTTTGTCTCGGATATTTTTTGTTTCAGGCACATTTGGTTTACCGCTGTCAAGGAAAATACAGGATGTGAGAAAAGTCCGTTTTCGTCTTTGGTTGCTGGTATCTCCGACTCAGAAAACGGAATGCTCAAGGTAATTGGCTTTTTTTCTTTCATTTCTTTAGCATCTCGCTAACTAAAAACAAGCCGTAAATCCGCAGTAGCAACATCAGTTCGTTTGCTGTATCGCGATGAGGAGTACAGTGCGTCACAGCAACTTTGTTTATTCTATTTTATTATTCTTATTCCGTTGCTCTATAGTCATTACTATACGGTTGTTGATTTTTTTATGATGCTTTGCATGTTTCACTTGCTATTTTGTTTGTCACGTGACATTCGGTTGTCAGCATCGGTGAAAGTGTCCACATCAAAAGTATTAACGAACTGAACCAAAAAAGGTTTGAAATGTGAAGATGAAATAAAACTGTCGTTCAGCAAACTAGAAAACTAGCAGATTAAATAACATATTCATCTTCAATGCATTTAATGTATTGGAATGCGTGCGGAACCTTACAACTTATATTTCGTTACGATTGTACATTAAACTTAAATGTTTTTTTTTGCAGATTTGTTTGTTCAAAACTGGTCGGAACATGAAACTGATTGGAAAAGCTGCACATACAAAATCAATGGAGCAATCTGGTTGATGCACATCGTTGTGATCAGATGCAACATATACCAAATGTAAGTAAACAGGCATGTTCATGTGCTTTTGTAATTTTTATTCTTTTTCGTTTATACTATTCTGTTTGTTTCCACGTTTAGTTGAGCAAGTCGTTCAACTTTCTTTTAATTTGCGCATACGAAAGATGGGTATCAGATGCAAAGTATTTGAAATATTCGTTGGATTTTTGGTTGGATTCGCCCATTCACCTTTTTAACCCCAAATACGTATTTTCCTATTTACATGCCCTTTAAATGTATTAAAATTATATTTATATGTAGCCCATATTTGGGCTGTCCATGGGCGAAATGGTAAAACCGCGTTATTATATACAGCAATCGCATATTTACGTAACAATTTCCCCTTTTTTTCTACTAGAACTTCAGATCAGCATCGCTTTCCAGGAGACCATTATTGCATGAAGAACTGCTTGGATCGGACGTCGTATTTCCAAACAGGTAATTACAGGGGTCAAGCATATTACCGGTTTAATTTAATTACCACCGAAATTTCTAAATGCGTACGTTTGGAATGAATTTGGTTCTTCAAAATTCGATTGCTAAAGGCTAACCAGGGTGCACACTGTTTAGCCGTCCAGATAGGTTTTTTGCGCTTTGCTTTACAAGTGTACGATAAATTTGCTGTTTTCTGTCTCGGATATTTTTTGTTTCAGGCACATTGGTTTTGCCGCTGTCGAGAAAAAAACAGGATTTGAGAAAAGTCCATTTTCGTCTTTGGTTGCTGGTATCCCCGACTCCGAAAACGGAATGCTCAAGGTAATTGGCTTTTTTTCTTTCATTTCATTAGCGTCTCGCTGAATAAAATCAAGCCGTAAATCCGCAGTAGGAACATCAGTTCGTTTGCTATATCGCGATGAGGAGTACAGTGCGTCACAGCAACTTTGTTTATTCTATTTTATTAGTCTTACTCCGTTGCTCTATAAGGTCATTACTATACGGTTGTATGTTTCTGGTTGTATAAGTACAACACCTTTCCGAAATGTGGAAAAAAAGATTCGACTAGAACTAATGTTTTAAAGGATCTCAATGCTAGTTGTAGAAGCACTGAACGCATATATAAATTAGGAAATATAATTTTTAAAACACTTCACTGTTGCTGCGACGAATAACGAGCCCGGTGTTGATTTTTTCATGATGCTTTGCACGTTTCACCTGCTATTTTGTTTGTCACGTTTGTTCCGTTGACATTCGCTTGTCAGCATCGGTGAAAGTGTCCACATCAAAAGTAATAACGAACTAAACCAAAAAAGGCTTGAAATGTCAAGATGAAATAAAACTGTGCGGTCAGCAAACTAGGAAACTAGCAGAATCAATAACATATTAATCTTTCCAAGCATTTAGTGTATTGGAATCCGTGCGGAACTTTACACCTTATATTTCGTTAGGATTGTACATTAAACTTAAATGTTTTTTTTTGCAGATTTGTTTGTTCAAAACTTGTCCGAAAATGAAACTGATTGGAAAAGCTGCACATACAAAAGCAATGGAGCAATCTGGTTGATATAGATCGTATTGATCAGATGCAACATATGCCAAATGTAAGTAAACAGGCATGTTCATGTGCTTTTGTAATTTTTATTCTTTTTCCTCTTTTCTATTATGTTTGTTTCCACCGTTTCGTTGAGCAAGTCGTTCAAATTTCTTTCAGTTTGCCTTTGGGGGTGTTTGACATGTTTTAGGACAGATGAAGACCGGCATTTTATATTATTCCACTGCGTCTGGTCAGAAACAAACTTTTTATCGTGCTTATTGACATTCATTCAATTTTTGAAATTCTAGCCATATTTGGTCTGTCCAAGGGCGAAGCGTTAAAACCGCGTTGGAAAAGGCCGTTGTAGAGTTTGTAGTCCGGTTTTGTGCAGCTTGACCAAAGGTTACTGTAATCACGCTTTTGATAAACAAGATTGTGTTAAACTTGGCCTAGTTGGATTCGAAAAGGTATTCTTTACTTTTGTTTAATTTTTCGTCGTGGTTGGGGACTCGTAGGAAAAAAACTAGGAAACTAGCAGATTAAATAACATTTTAATCTACAATGCATTTACTGTATTGGAATCCGTGCGGAACCTTACACCTTCGTTAGGATTGTACGTTAAACTTCAATGTTTTTTTTCCAAATTTGTTTCTTCAAAACTGGTCGGAACATGAAACTGATTGAAAAAGCTGCACATAGAAAAGCAACGGAGCTATCTGATATACATCGTTGTGATCAGATGCATCAGATGCCAAATGTAAGTAGACAGGCTTGTTGATCTGCTTTTGTAATTTTTATTCTTTTTCCTCTTTTCTATTCTGGTTTTTTCCACCGTTTAGTTGAGCAAGTCGTTCGAACTTCTTTCAATTGCAGATATGATAGATGGGTATCAAATGCAAAGTATTTGAAATATTCGTTGGATTTTGTTTTGCAGATATGTTTCTTCAAAACTGGTCGGAACGAATATAAAAATTATTGGAAAAGCTGCACATACAAAAGCAATGGAGCAATCATAAGCCAAATGTAAGTAAACAGACATGTACATATTCTTTTGTACTTTTTATTCGTTTTCCTCTTTTCTATTCTGTTTTTTTCCACCGTTTAGTTGAGCAAGTCGTTCGAATTTCCTCAATTTTGCACATATGATAGATGGGTATAAGATGCTAAGTATTTAAATTTATTGGTTGGATTTTTGGTTGGATGCATCCATTCACCTTTTTTACCCCAAATACCTCTTTTCCTATTTATATGCCCTTCAATTCATCCGGGACTAATCCAAATGTATTGAAATAACGCAATCCAGCGTTTTAGATTATTCCACTGCTTTTGGTATGAAGACAGACTTGGCAGTCATTCAGTTTGTGGATGAGGGCTCATGTGTTTCATAAGCTAGCAGAAAAAAAATTCTGTTGTAAAATAGAGATACCGTAAGTGTATGTGAGATGGCAATATGGAGAACGCCACCTCTATTTTTGGGTGTTCTCATGTAGTTATAGGATGGCGTATCGCATGAATAAAGGCAATGAACCGTTTTCAAGCACGTTTCTTTGATTGGACGAGAAATTCTAGGTATAATGTGCAGTTTGAAATAGACGCGGATTTTAAAGTTGCGTTAGGTCATTAATATAAATGTAAAATTAAATATAATTTTGTAAACACTTCCCTGTTGCTGCGACGAATAGCGAGCCCGGTGTTAATTTTTGCATGATTATTTGCATGTTGCACCTGTTATTTTGCCTGTCACTTGTGTTTTGTTGACTATTCGGTTGTCGACAGCAGTAGAAGTGTCCACATCTAACTATTAACAATTCCCCCTAGCAAAACTCCTTACATCACAAAATACTTAATAGATTTAGAAAAAGAAAAACTGTGGGTCAGGAAACTAGGTGTTATTATACATGAAGCAAAACTGGCATATAAATACTGTTATATTAATCTTAAATGCATACACTGCGTTGGAAAGCGCGAGGAACTTCAGACCTTATATTTAGTTAGGTTTGTACATAAAAACAAGATTGCTGTTGTCAGTTTTGCTACAGATTTGTTTCTTCAAAGACGAGTTTGCAATATTAAACGGATGGAAAAGCTGCACCAACAAAAGCCGTGGAGGAATCTGATTGATATTCATCGTCGTGATCAGACGTGCCAAATGTGAGTAAATAATGCATGTTCATGTGCTTTTGTAATTTTATTCTTTTTCCTCTTTTCTACTTTGTTTTTTTCATAGCCTAATTAAGCAAGTCATCGTTCAAATTTCTTTACATTTGCACATATGGGTATCAGATGCAAAGTGTTTGAAAGTATTGGTTGGATTCACCTATTCACCTTTATTAAAATTTGTATTGTTGATGTACGAAATGTAGACGGTGTGCTTGATTGTTTCACATTTCAGTCCCTTATACGCTGAAACGCTAATTGTTCTGCTCCAAACGCAAACGGCGCGAATGGGGGTGATTGGCAAGCCAAGTGGCGTAGAGCTTCGCGATTGGTATCAGGGTATCAGGCTTCTACTTCACACATAAACGGTTGTTTATTCTGGACGGCCAGGCGTGCGTTTCGCGAGGCCCTGGTGCTTGGCTTGTGGCTCTGTAGACCGGCAAATTTAGATTATTCCACCGCTTTTGGTGCGAAACAAACTTTTTATCGTGCTGATTGGCAGTCAGTCAGTTTGTGAAAATCAAGCTCTTTTTATATTTGCATGTTCCATATCTGGTCCGTCCAAGGGCGAAGCGTTAAAACCGCGTTGGAAAAGGCCGTTGTAGAGTTTGTAGTCCGGTTTGCTGCAGCTTGACCAAAGGTTACTGCAATCACGCTTTTTATAAACAAGATTGTGTTAAACTTGGCTTAGTTGGATTCGAAAAGGTATTCTTTACTTTTGTTTAATTTTCGCCGTATTAACAATAGTACTAATTAACAATATTTGTGGTTGGGGACTCGTATGTTTGTGCTTGCAAAAACACTTTTGTCATCAAATGCCAAGGAAATTAGCGACCTTCTGTATTGTGGGTATTGATTGTGTATCCAATGTAATAAATTAGTATGTGTGGAAAATATCATTTGAGGTGCCGTAATGTATGTGCAATGGCAATATCGAGAACGCCACCTCTCTTGTTTGGTGTTTTCATTCAAGCCAGTATACTATGCATTATGTTCTGTGAAGACATGTTCTATTTGTTTTTATGCATTATTTAATAGGAAATGAAGTTGGACAGCAAAAAGGAAACAGAAGCAATCTGTATCTTTAGAGTTAAGTTGTGGTTTATGGATATTTTGTTCCACATTCCACATAGCGAAATTGTATAACAGGGGTGATTTAGAGTGCACACTTAAATGCTCTTGCATTTTAATTACATTATTTTTTCCATTGCTGTCTAATTATATACAGCAATCGCATTTTTACGTTGACATTTCTCATTTTTTCTTTCAGAACTTCAGACCAGCGTCGCTTTCCAGATGACAGTTATTGCATGTAAAACTGGTCGGATCGGACGTCGTATTTCGAAACAAGTAATTAACTGTGTTTAAGCACATTACCGGTATTTTTATCCAGCTACATTTCTAAATGCGCACGTTTGGCATGAATTTATTTTTCACAATTCGATTGCGAAAGGCTAACCAGGGTGCACACTGTTTAGCCGTACCGATATGTTTTTGCGCTTTGCTTTACAAATGTACGATAAATTTGCATTTTTCTGTCTCGGATATTTTTTGTTTCAGGCACATTGGTTTTGCCGCTGTCGAGGAAACAACAGGATGCGAGAAAAGCCCATTTTCGTCTTTGGTTCCTGGGATCCCAGTCTTTAAAAACGGAATGCTCAAGGTAATTGGCTTTTTTTCTTTCATTTCTTTAGCGTCTCGCTGAATAAAATCAAGCCGTAAATCCGCAGTAGCAACATCAGTTCGTTTGCTATATCGCGATGAGGAGTACAGTGCGTCACAGCAATTTGTTTATTCTTTATTATTAATCTTACTCCGTTGCTCGAAGGTCATTACTATACGGTTTTATGTTTCTCGTTGTATCAGTGCAACACCTTTCCGAAATGTGGAAAAAAAGATTCGACTAGAACTAATGTTTTAAAGGATCTCAATGCTAGTTGTAGAAGCACTGAACGCATATATAAATTAGGAAATATAATTTTTAAAACACTTCACTGTTGCTGCGACGAATAACGAGCCCGGTGTTGATTTTTTCATGATGCTTTGCACGTTTCACCTGCTATTTTGTTTGTCACGTTTGTTCCGTTGACATTCGCTTGTCAGCATCGGTGAAAGTGTCCACATCAAAGTATTAACGAACTAAACCAAAAAAGGCTTGAAATGTGATGATAAAATAAAACTGTCTTTCAGCAAACTAGAGAACTAGCAGATTAAATAACATATTAATCTTCAATGCATTTTCTGTATTGGAATGCGTGCGGAACCTTACACCTTATATTTCGTTAGGCTTGTACATTAAACTTAACTGTTGTTTGCAGATTTGTTTCTTCAAAACTAGTTTGAACATGAAGCTGATTGGAAAAGCTGCACATACAAAAGCAAAGGAGCAGTCTGGTTGATATACATCGTAGTGATCAGATGCAACATAAGCCAAAAGTAAGTAAACAGGCATGTTCATGTGGTTTTGTAATTTTTATTCTTTCGTTGAGCAAGTCGTTCAAATTTCTTCAAATTTGCGCATATGATAGATGGGTATCCGACATAAAGTATTTGAAAGTATTGAATGGATTTGTAAACACTTCCCTGTTGCTGCGACCAATAGCGAGCCCGGTGTTAATTTTTGCATGATTTGCATGTTGCACCTGTTATTTTGCTTGTCACTTGTGTTTCGTTGACTATTCGGTTGTCGGCAACAATAGAAGTGTCCACATCTAACTAATAACAATTCCCCCTAGCAAAATTCTTTACATCACATGAAGCAAAACTAGCATATAAATACTGTTTTATTATTCTTAAATGCATATACTGCGTTGGAAAGCGCGAGGAACTTCAGGTCTTATATTTCGTTAGGTTTGTATTTTAAACTGGATTGCTGTTGTCAGTTTTGTTGCAGATTTGTTTCTTCAAAGACGATTTCGCAATATTAGAAGGATGGAAAATCTGCACCAACAAAGCCGTGGAGGAATCTGGTTGATATACATTATCGTGATCATATGCATCACATGCCAAATGTAAGTAAACAGGCATGTACACGTGCTTCGTAAACTTTCGTTATAGGTTCCTTTCCATAAAAGGAAAGATAATGTTTCTTTTTTCTGCTTATCCACGGTTTGTTTCCACCTTTCTGTGGGTATCTACAGTTGTACACTGTATAAGTTTTGACCCCAGTTGATCCAATTGCCCCAAAAATGTTGAAATTTAAAAATAGCAATATTTTGCAAAGTAAGTCGTGGTACAATGCAAACATTGAAAAGTGTCCACCACCTTCATCTATTTGGCCCTAAATATTGATTTTTGTTTACATGCTCTGACTATAATCAAGCAGTATATGCGCAGTGGTATTCTTAATTATGGATTCACTAAAAGGGAGAATTTGTTTTCACTGNATTTATTGAGTGCTTGGGTTGTTAAAAAGTTTCATCGCCATATATAAGTGTTTAAATGGAAGCGATTGACGAGCGACCCAAGTGGTGCAGGGCTTAGGGATTGGTTTCACACTTCTACTGCAGTGTGAAACATAAACGGTTTATTCGGGAACAAGCAAAGGCGCAGTGGTAACCTTGATTCGTTTGATATATTTAATTCGTTTGCAACTTTATTTATTCGTTTTTATGATTCGTCTGGTACGGCAGCGAAGTGTGAGAGTGATTTGACATGTTTTACGCAGCAGTAGTCCAGCGGTTGATGTTACACCTTTGCTTTAACGTATAAAACACTGCTATACGCATAAAAAGCTCAACATAAAGCTTCTCGTGCTGCTGAGCAGTTTGTGAAAATCAAAAATAAATACTACGCATTTTGTTCTGTTTTTGAAGGTTTAACTTACTTTTTGCGTTGTTTGATAGGAAATGGATTGAGGAGGAAAAGAAGGAAGCCTAAGCAACCTGGATTTTTGAAGTTAAGTTGAATTTAATAGATATTTATGTCTACATAGCGAAATTGAGTAACAGGGGTTTAGAGTGCATGCTTGACCGCCCCTGTATTTTAATTACATTATGTGTACAATTTAACTTCGATAACTTCGTTGCATATTCAAATACAGCGATCTTTTTTCGTTGACATATCTGCGTTTAACATAAAATTAAATATAATTTTGCGACAACTTTCCGAGTCCGGTGTTGATTTTTGCATGATTTGCATGTTGCACCTGCTATTTTTCTTGTCACGTGTGTTCTGTTCAACATCCGGTTGCCAGCATCGGTGGAAGTGTCTACATGAAAATAATTCACCTAACAAAACCGTTTAAATCACAAAAGACTTGAAACTTAGGATGAAATAAAATCTAGCTCAGCAAACTAAATGTCAAATATGAAGCAAAACTGGCAATATTATGTAAAAAATCTTTTACTGCATTGCAATGCGAGATAAACTGCTATTGGGCTTGAATGCTATTACAGTGCTGTTACAGTGCTGCTCCGTTGCCATATGGTCGGCATATGCCATTACAATATAGTAACAGGGGTGGTTTAGAGTGCACGCTTGACCATCTCTTATTTCGTTGGGCTTGTACATTAAGCTTGAATTCTATTGTTATTTTTGTTGCAGATTCCTTTCCTAAAGACTGTCATGGATATCAAACGATGGAGAAAGCTGCACTAACAAAAGCAATGGAGGAATCTGGTTGATGCCAAATGTAAGTAAACAGGCATGCTTATGTGCTTCTATTCATTTTCCTTCTTTCATGTTTTTTTCACTGTTTATCCAAAAAGTCTCTTAAATTTCTTTTAATTTGCACGCATGACAGATAGGTAACTTTCTCTTGTGCTGCTTGGCAGCCATTCAGTTTGTGAAAATCAAGCTGGCGTTATGGTTAGTCGAAATGCGTTTGCTTTATCACACTTTAAAAGACGGTGCGTTACTCAACTCTGCTCAAGGGGAATCTACATTTGGATGAGGACCCATCTGTGCATACTTGGAGAAAAAACAATGTTAGGAAAGTCCAATAAATTAGGGTCCCAATGTGATAGGGGTATTTTATGTATATCCAATACAATAAATAGAAATCTTATATGTTAAAAATATCGTAGGTTCGCAGTATATGTGCAATGAAAATATGAAGAACACCACCTCTAGTATTTGATGTTTTCATTTAAGCCATTACACTATGCAAGTTGTTGTGTCTTCAAATGTATAACATATTGTTTGCATTGTTTAATAGAAAATGGATTGAGACGGCAAAATGGAAACCAAAGCAATAGAGTTAATTGGAAGTATTTAGGTTTACGGGGGTGGTTTAGAGTACACACTTGACAGCCCCTGTTTGTAAGTACATTAACTTATATGCTCCATCAAATTTCGATAACTTCGATGCATAAGTAAATACAGCGATCGTTCTTTTTAAATTTACATATTTGCGTTTTTCCAGAACTTCAGGCCAGCATCGCTTTCAGATGACCATTACTGCATGTAGAACTGCTTGGATCGGACGTCGTGTTTCCCAACAGGTATTTAACTGTAGTCAATCACATTACCGGCTTATTCTACCCAGTTTAATTCAAAAATGCGTTCGTTTGACATGAATTTTTGATTCCAAATTCGATTGCTAAAGACTAACCAGGGTGCACACTGTTTAGCCTTCACGATATGTTTTTGCGCTTTGCTTTACAAGTGAGAAATAGTATGCATTTTTCTGTCGTTGATATTTTTTGTTCCAGGAGCATTGGTCTGCCCGCTCTCCGGAAATATTAGGACTTGGGAAAAGACCATTTTTATCTATGCTCCCTGGGATCTCAGACTCCACAAACGGCTGAATGCTTAACAAGGTAATTGTGGGTCCCCTTCCTGAAGGGGACTCATATTGTTTTGCACTCTGTTTTTTTTTTTTTTCTGTTTTTCTTTTTTGTCCTCTGCAACCTGTCCATGCACTTTTGTCATGAAATGTTGGGGGGGGGGGGGGGGAACTTTCACAGCTGGTAGATATGGTCAATTCGGTGTGTCATGAGTTTAGTTTAACCCCATAGCTTCAGTGGCTACCCCGCTAGCCCCCTGTAGTTACTAACAATCTTCAAATTGAATAAAATTTGGGTAGTTTGTATAACATGTCATTGTGGTGCAATATTTGATGTGTTTTTCCCCATAACCCAGCTGTTACCCCAATAGCTCCCTGAAATGGGTTAAGTTGTTAAATATTCTCCGAATTGGATGAAATTTGAAGAGTTTGTATAACTTATCATTGTGGCGCAGTAATTAATGCGTTTTACCCCAATAGCTCGCCTCCCTAAAATGGGTCAAGTTGTTAAACATTCTCCGAATTGGATGAAATTTGAACAGTTTGTANATTGTGGCGCAGTAATTAATGCGTTTTACCCCAATAGCTCGCCTCCCTAAAATGGGTCAAGTTGTTAAACATTCTCCGAATTGGATGAAATTTGAACAGTTTGTATCACATATCATTGTGGTGCAGTAATTGATGTGTTTCATGCTAGAGCTTCAGCAGATAACGCACTAACCCCCTTAAATGGGTCAAATTAATAAAAAGGTCTGAATTAGATGAAATATAGACAGTTTGTATAACATGTCATTATGGTGAACTGGCAGTTAACTGGCCTTTTAAAGTTTGTGCTTCT
Source organism: Phallusia fumigata (assembly GCA_008931825.1). Lineage (NCBI taxonomy): Eukaryota > Metazoa > Chordata > Ascidiacea > Phlebobranchia > Ascidiidae > Phallusia > Phallusia fumigata. Next base: position 61,938 of record QXVZ01028825.1, read on the forward strand.
GTTCTGTACATACATTCATAGTGAACCATAATTGTTCTACAACTTTTCATGTGTGGGGACTCATGCGTTTTTCCCTGCAGAAACAATTATGTGATAAAAAGCTTAAGTAACTATGGGACCCAATGGGAAATGACATGGTAAATATATGTGCATTTTTAAATAGGGCAATAGTGTACATGGAATGGCAATATGGTGAAAGCCTTCCTTCCAGTTGACTGTAGTCAAGCACGTTAAATTTAATTCACAGAAGTTAGTGACAATCTGTCAAACAATTTAATATTGCTGAAGGCTAACAATTTAATATTGCTGAAGGCAGTTACACAATGTTTAGCGTTCGCAACATGCTTTTGCGAGTGTATGTATTTCGCCTAGCGAAAAATTACGAAAGTGTTGAAATGTTTAAATAAAACCAGGTGTTAAATATGAAGTAAAGCTGGCATAAGCAATACTACGATGTGGTTCTTAAACGCATTTACTGTGTTGGAATGCGCATAGAACCTTTTACCTTTTTTCGTAAGGCTTGTACATTGAAGTTGAATGCTGTTGTTGGTTTTGTTGCAGATTTGTTTCCTAAAGATGGGTCCGGAATATCAAACGAATCTGAAATTCTGCACTAACAAAAGCAATTGAGGAATCTGGTTGATATGCATCATCGTGATGAGGTGCATCACATGCCAAATGTAAGTAAACAGGCGTGTTGATGTGCTTCGATAACTTTTGTTTTTTACCTTTTTCCCCACCGTTTGATTGGGAAAATTTTTCATCAAATTTTCACACAAGACAGATATGTATCTGAAGTTGTGCACTGTGCACCAGGCGGCTAAAACAGAAATTTTAAAAACAACAATATTTAATAATGTAATTCACCCTGACGATTCCTATTGTGATAATTGATACAATGCAAATATTTGGAAGTATTTTGTTTTGGTAGCATTTACCAATAAGTGTTTAAACACTGACTGTTTTGCCCCAAAAGCAAACGACATGACGGAAAGGGTGTGATTGACGGGTTTACGACCCAAGTGGCGCATAGCTTACGGGCTGGTTTCACTTCGTTTGCTATATTGCGACGTAATAATGAGTAAATCACAGCAACTTTATTAATTCGTTTTTATGATTAGTCTGTCTTCGCGTGAGAGTCGCGTGATTTGACATGTTTTACGCAGGCGCAGCCCAGCGGTTGGTTATACCTTTGCTTTAACGTATAAAACACGTAAGGAAATGTAAGGAACCAATGCACTGTGTGTGTTAAATATATCCAAAAGGATAAATATAAACGGTATATGACAATATGTTAAAATATTGTTGAATGGATCGTTGTGTACGTGCACTGGCATTTTGGAGAACGTCACCTTTAGTTTTTGGTTTTCTGATTTAAGTCGGTATACACTATGCATATTGTTCTGTTTTTTTGAAAGTTTTACTTTTTTTGCATTGTTTGATAGGAAATGGATTGAGACGGAAAAGAAGTAAGCTTAAGCAACCAGGATTTTTGAAGTTAAGTTGAATTTTATTAACATATCTGCGTTTAACATAGTAACATGGATGGTTTAGAGTGCACGCTTGTCCGCCCCTGTATTTTTATCAAATACAGCGATCTTTTTTTAGTTAACATATCTGCGTTTAACATAAAATGAAATATAATTTTGCGACAACTTCTGATTGCGACAAATAGCGAGTCCGGTGTTGATTTTTGCATGATTTGCATGTTGCACCTGCTGTTTTGCTTGTCACGTGTGTTCTGTTGATCATTCGATTGTCAGCATCGGTGGAAGTGTCTGCATTAAAATAATTCACCTTGGCAAAACCATTTAAATCACAAAAGACTTGAAACTTTAGGATGAAATAAAATCTAGCTCAGCAAACTAAGTGTCAAATATGAAGCAAAACTGGCAATAATATTACCATATTATGTAAAAACGCTTTTACTGCATTGGAATGCGCGATAAACCACCGCACCCTTTTTCGTTATGCTTGTACATTAAACTTGATTGCTATTGTTATTTTTGTTGCAGATTCCTTTCCTGTAGATTGGTCTTTAACAAAAGCAATGGTGGAATCTGGTTGATATGAATCATCGTTATCAGATGCATCACATGTCAAATGTGAGTAAACAGGCGTCTATTCCTTTTCCTTTCATATTTTTGTTCACCGTTTAGCCAAGAAAGTCGCTTAAATTTCTTCTAATTTGCACGCATGACGGATAGGTATCTGATGTTGTGCACTGCAATTTTTGGCCCCAGTTTGCCGTCAGTTAACCCACAGACCTCTAATAGGCTACGTAAAAATGGTAAAACCCTAATTATTAATAAAGTAAGTCGCCTAGAATTTTCCCTATTTTGATAGTTGGTACAATACAAAGTTTTTGAGGGTATTTTGTGAATTTTAGTTCGATTCTCTCCTTTCCACCTTTTTAAACCCAAATATTCATTTTTCAGTTTCAACGCTGACTTTTCCGCCCAAAACGCAAACGAGGCGACGCGAAGGGAGTAATTGACAAGCGCTTAGCGTTTGGTTTCAGACTTATACTTTAAACAGAAACGTTCATAAGGGGCAGCCAGGAGGGCGGTTTGCTGACTATGCGCAGTGGTAACCTCAATTCGATTGCTATATCGCGATGTAGAAAACAATGCGTCACAGAAACTCGATTGATTATGGGGGTATTTTATGTATATCCAATACAATAAATAGAAATGTTAAATGTTAAAAATATCGTAGGTTTGTAGTGTATGTGCAATGAAAATTTGAAGAACGCCAAACTTTTTAAATTGACATATATGTGCTTTTCAACCAGAACTTCAGACCAGCATCGCTTTCAGAAGATTATTATTGCGTGTACAACTGCTTGGATCGGACGTCGTGTTTCCCAACAGGTATTTAACTGTAGTCAATCACATTACCGGCTTATTCTATATGTTTGCACAAACAACTATGTTATAAAATCCTAAGAAATATAAGGAACCAATGCACTGTCGGTGTTAAATATGTCCAAATAGATAAATATAAACGGTATATGACAAAATGTGGAAATATTGTTTAATGGATCGTTGTGTATGTGCACTGGCATTTTGGAGAAGGAAGCCTAAGCAACCTGGATTTTTGAAGTTAAGTTGAATTTGATAGATATTTCTGTTGACATAGCGAAATTGAATAACAGGGGTGGTTTAGAGTGCACGCTTAACGCCCATGTATTTTTATTATATTGTGTGTGCAATTAAACTTCGATAACTTTGTTGCATAATTAAATACAGCGATTTTTTTGGTTTTTTCATTTGTGCAATTCTCTGTTGCTGCGACGAATAACGATCCGGTGTTGCACCTTCTGTTTTGATGTTGTTATTAACGCATTTACTGTATTGGAATGCGCGATAAACCTTACACCTTATTTCGTTAGGCTTGTACATTAAACTTAAATGCTGTTGTTGGTTTTGTTGCAGAATTGTTTTCTAACGACTCGTCCGGAATATCAAACGAATCTGATATTCTGCACTTACAAAAGCAATGGAGGAATCTGGTTGATATGCATTACCGTGATGAGGTGCATCACATGCCAAACGTAAGTAAACATACCTGTTGATGTGCTTCTAAAACTTTTATTCTTTTTTCTTGTTTCCCACCGTCAAATTTTCACACATGACAGATATGTACCTGAAGTTGTGTACNTTAATGTTACAGTATCATGCTGATTTATTGTCGCATGTTGGTTTTTCACAAAATACTACTGCTTCCACAAGACTGGTGTGAGCATGATACTTCATGACACCCAACATTTCAAACGAATAGTGTGTTTATGCATCTTTGTAAAGGGTTTGTTCCCAACAAGCCACAAACAACAGACTAAGGGTGTTGCAGAAAAAGTTTAGAAAATACATTCAAATTTTTTGATAATTATCAAGGAACAACTCCGAATAACACTAGTTGACCTACAGCCAGGCAGCCATCTGATGTAAGAGCATAAATTGTACGATCTAATATAAAAGGTAATGCTTGGGAGACATTTATAAAAGCACATACAGTGTTACTGTTGGAGTGTGAAAGGTGGTAGCTAACGNCATTGGAATGCGCGATAAACCACCGCACCCTTTTTCGTTATGCTTGTACATTAAACTTGATTGCTATTGTTATTTTTGTTGCAGATTCCTTTCCTGTAGATTGGTCTTTAACAAAAGCAATGGTGGAATCTGGTTGATATGAATCATCGTTATCAGATGCATCACATGTCAAATGTGAGTAAACAGGCGTCTATTCCTTTTCCTTTCATATTTTTGTTCACCGTTTAGCCAAGAAAGACGCTTAAATTTCTTTCAATTTGCACGCATGACGGATAGGTATCTGATGTTGTGCACTGTAACTTTTGACCCCAGTTTGCCGTCAGTTAAACCACAGTCCTCTAAAACGTAGAAATGGTAAAACCGCAAATATTAATAAAGTAAGTCATCTAGAATTTTCCCTATTTTGATAGTTGGTAAAATGCAAAGTTCAGTTTTTCAAATTTGCAAACTAGAACGTTTGGTTGGATTCACCTATATTTAAACGCTGACTGTTCTGCCTTAAACCACGAGACCCAAAGGGAGTATCGGACTTCACTTCACATATAAACGGGCGTTTATTCTAGGCGGCCTATAGATCGTTTCACTGACTACAATCAATCTGTAAATGCGCAGTGGTAATCGTAATTATAGATCTTCAGATGGGAGAAAGATTGTTTTCACTTTGCTCTCTTTTTTATTTTTCTACCCTGCAGCGTGTACATGCACATGAAATGTTCGGCAAATTTGGTTGAAACTCTCGCAACTGGTTGATATGATCACGGAGCTGTGTCATCTGTTTCGTTTGACCCCATAGGCCCAGTGTTTAAACGTTGCGTAAAACGTTGTTGAAACTCTTTAAATGCTTGCAAACACCACAAACGAATAGTGGTGGGCTTGTGGCTCCCTCTAGTGGGTCATCATTTGAACAATTTCTGATTGTGATCAATTTTAATAGATTTTAGGTTGGGCCATTGTGGTGTAACGAATGATGCATTTTATTCCATAGCTCCAGCGGTTACTCAACTATGCCCCTAAAATGTGTCAAATTACTAAACCATGTCTGAATTATATGAAATTTAGACAGTGTGTGTATTACACCATTGCCGTGTGTTTATAACCCCTAGCAGTTACCTCACTTTCATTACGCTTATACATTAAACTTGATTGCTGTTGTTGGTTTTGTTGCAGATTAGATTCTTAAAGAAGGTTTCGAAATATCGAATGATTTGAAAATTCTGCACTTACAAAAGCAATGAAGGAATCTGGTTGCTGATATGCATCATCATGATAAGATGCATCACATGGAAAATGTAAGTAAACAGGCGTGTTCTTTTCCTTCGATAACTTTCATTATGTGTCCCCTTTTAAAGGCGCATATTGTTTTTCCCGCCGTTTTGTTTTTTCTGTCCGGTTTTGGTCCCTTTCGTTTTCAGTTTTTCATTTTCTTTTAGTTTTTTAATTATGCAAACTAGAAGTGTCCTACTTTAGTATTCTTTGACATTTGGTTGGATTCACCAATATTTAAACGCTGACTGTTCTGGCTTAAACCACGAGACGCAAAGAGAGTATCGGACTTCACTTCACATATAAACGGGCGTTTATTCTAGGCGGCCTATATAGATCGTTTCACTGACTACAATCAATCTGTAAATGCGCACTGGTAACCGCAATTATAGATCTCCAGATGGGAGAAGTATTGTTTTCACTTTGTCCTCTTTTTTCATTTTTGGGATAAAGTTTATTATATTATAGGTTGGGCCATTGTCGTGTAACGAATGCTGCATTTAACCCCATAATGTGTACATAAATATTCCCTTAAATTGTGTCAAAGAACAAAACAATGTCTGTTATATATCTTCCGTATTTACAGTGTTTCGTTTTGTCTAAAATGTTTGACATTTTTTTGCATTATTTTTTAGGAAATGTATGATAAGAAGACCGATACAACCTGCATTTTAAAGTTAAGTTGAAGTTATTAGATTTATGAATTCACTGCGAAATTGAGTAACAAGGGTGGTTTAGAGTGCACGCTTGACCGCCTCTGTATTTAAAGTTTATTATATGCACCATCAAATTTCGATAACTTCGAGGCTTAATTAACTACAGCGATCGTTACTTTTAAATTGACATTTCTGCGCTTTTTTACCAGAACTTCAGACTAACATTGCTTCCTGATGGCCATTATTTCATGAAGAACTGCATGGAGCAAACGTCTTATCGCCCAACAGGTAATTAACTGAAGTCATGCACACTACCGGTTTAATCTAGCCAGCTAATTATTTAAAATGACGATGTTTGACATAAATTTCTTTTTCAAAATTCGATTGTTGAAGGCTAAGCAGGGTGCACACTGTTTAGACTTTGCGATATGTTTTTGCGCTTTGCTTCACGAACGAGATAAATTTGCAAGTTTCTGTCTCTGATATTTTTTGTTTCAGGAATACTGGTATTACCACTGTCGAGAAAAGGAGTTGATCATTTCATCTATTGTTCCTGGGATCTCCGACTCCACGCACGCATAAATAATCAACAAGGTAATTGACTGTAGCCAAGCACGTTAAGTTCAATTCACAGAAGTTAGTGACAATCTGTCAAACAATTTCTTATTGCGATATTCTTTTGCGAATGTATGCATTTCCCCTAGCGAAACCGTTTAAAATACGAAAGTGTTGAAATGTTAAAATAAAACGAGGGGTTAAATATGAAGTAAAGCTAGCATAAGCA
>QXVZ01028826.1:0-12174 GCA_008931825.1 Phallusia fumigata
CCCCCCCCCCCCCAATGTAAATCCCTTGGAACGCCAGAATAAATCCCCTCTGTGACCCCTGCCTGCCAGTGAATCTGAATATATGGCCTTTAACGTCCTTTGGGCCAATGTTAAAACTTTGCATCGGAGTGGTCTTTGTCGGGAATTTAACAAAATCAGACACAAATAGGGACAAAGGAACACGCAAGGTCCAATGCCTTACTCATTAACACTATGCTGTCATACTTATCTCATTAAATTTGGCGTCACAGTTCCAACGTTTGTGGCTTTATGCATAAATATGGCGTTTTCAATATCGTCTAACATAATTAGCGAGTCTATTGGCAAACGTAAATATAAACAAACAGTATAGTTTCCTGTTAAGGAATGCCTATAATGGACGCAAACAGCACACTAAACAAAATATAGTCTACCCTTCAAAATACAGCACGATTACAGCATGGCCAGTCCCAGTGGACACAAATAACTAGTTCAATCCATCGCACTGTGTAATAAATAGGCGGCGGTATATTTGTTAACTGACCGTATCGTCAACACGCGGTTTTAAACGAATTAACAGGTGGATTTCCTCTTCACCAATGTTGTTTACCACTGCACGGCTGTAGCTGTATTTGTTAATATACAACAGAAATACACAACATAGGACAGAAGACAGATTCAAATGCAAGCAAAATATTGACATGTCATTTATCAATAAAATGAGTTAATCACTTACTCAATAATGTTGAGTTGAGTTTATTTCGCTTGGTGATAGAAAACATAGCGACACAATGGCATTAAATCAATCACCAAGCAGGAAATAGCTGCGCAACTTTAAAACGTGAAAGGTTGCAAAAAGATTAAGGCCACAATTGGTGGATCGAGGTTAAACGCACTACAGCTACATCGCAAATAACTTTTTTCAAAATCAAGCAACCCCAACAGACTTTTACCCTCTCACACAATTCGGACATCATCATAAGTAAGTTCAAGAAGATGAAAAATTAGGAACACGGATTTTAGGGCAGGCTCGTATGATAGACTAGCGCCTTTGGATGCGTTTGCTGTGTAGCCGTCACAACACAAACTTGTTTGATCCGTGTGCGATTTAAGGCAGGGAACACGGAATACACCACAACCGCCCAGCGCTGATACACAGGTGAACGCCACTGTGTACCTTTGTTTGTAAACAAAGCACTTTGGGGCCAAATTAGGCCTTCAATTGGGTTTTAATGTAACCCAAGCGTGCATTTTTGTACGTCTGAAGCGGTGGTAGGCCATAAGGAGACTTATACACTTTGAAAAAGTTGTCCCAGCGATTCTTAACCAGTAAATAGAAGGGTTAAAACCGGCTGGTGATTTCAAAGGGGCACTGATAAGGAAAAAGGTTAAGATTCACTGGTTTAAGTTTATGAACATTTCCGTACAGTTAATGCGGGTACACATAATGGTTTAACTTCGTGGTTCACAACCGGGGAGGAATTTCCACTTTTTTTCCACAGATAAGTTATTAATAAGTTATTCATGATAAGCATAGTATATCTTTTTAGGCAGACCAGTGGTCCCAAACCTTTTATTATTACATTATATCACTTCTTGTCACGTAGGGAGAAAAAAAATTCCAAAATATGCAATGTGGCATCAAAAAAGGCCCAGAACCACTGGTTTGACTATTGTGAATCCTCCAACTCGTGACAAATTTTTCAACGGGGGTGACACGTTTGTTAGTAATAGACTTACTTGAACATGAGTAACATGAAAGCCGGACTGGCACGGGCTTTGTAGTGAAGTAAACGTTCCATCACCGCATCCCACGAGTAAGGGTCGAATCCCTCGTCGAGAATAAATTCGTTTTCGCTGAACGTCAGACGATGCGAGTACCTGGTAGAAAGTGATAGAAACACTAAGGTCAAAAACAAGGTCGATTCCATTTGGAACTATTTCGAACTGGCATCAGTTTACCGCTATTTAGTGAAGATATGTTATCTAGATCAGTATGTTAAATTTAAAGTTTTTGCTGCCCACCAAAAACGTAGGACCGTAAAAATTTATTCCGCGACTTTTAAGGTAGCTACAACCCACCACAACATCTAATATACATTACAATGGTCCCATACAAGGGCGTAGCCAAGGGGGGCGAAAGGGGCCATGCCCCCCAAATATTGAAATTGTACATTATGGTAGGCTACTTGCCTTCCCCCTTCCCCCAAAACATTTGGGGCTGGCTACGCTATATGCCCCATGGTCAAAATCGCTCAAAAAAGTTCTTGAAACATTAAAACGAATAATTGCAAAGTACCAACTTTCAAAGCAACACGGCACTTTCAACAGAGCGAATTTTAACTTTAAATAAACATGCTGATGTCAATAACGCATGGTTCTGTCATTACTGAGTAACGAACACATCACCAATGTGTTAATGAGAGCAATTATTGTAGCGTCGCTATGGCCAATGAACAATTATAAAACCAGGTCGGCTTAGTCGTGTTTTTCCGTTAATTATTATTTTCTAGCAGTCTAGACATAATCTTGTGTCATGTACTAACAACTTTCCACGGGTCTTTAGTTACGGCGAAGTTATTGACATTGTTGCTGACACGTTGCGAAAGGCGGCGGTACGCGGTTTACGGGAAACGATACCCTTGTTTCTTATTTCAACTCATCCCTAATCACGTGTTACGTGACATCACAGGCTCAGCGGGGTTACCTCAGTGTTTCTCAAATTTTTTTCAATGCGACGCCTTTAGAAAAGTTGGTTGGACTTTCGACGCATCAGCGATCAGATTTAAAAAAGGAATCTCTTTATTAAAGCTGTGTTTTTGATACAACAACAAATATATATTTCTATGTTTTTTACTGTGAGGTTAGAAGCTGTTTTTACAAAGTTTTATGAAGTNAAAGGCGGCGGTACGCGGTTTACGGGAAACGATACCCTTGTTTCTTATTTCAACTCATCCCTAATCACGTGTTACGTGACATCACAGGCTCAGCGGGGTTACCTCAGTGTTTCTCAAATTTTTTTCAATGCGACGCCTTTAGAAAAGTTGGTTGGACTTTCGACGCATCAGCGATCAGATTTAAAAAAGGAATCTCTTTATTAAAGCTGTGTTTTTGATACAACAACAAATATATATTTCTATGTTTTTTACTGTGAGGTTAGAAGCTGTTTTTACAAAGTTTTATGAAGTTAAACTACGAAATGTAATTAAAACGACGTGCCAGGACATCCCGACACACAGTTTGAGAACCACGGGTCCTGCAGTTCACCCAATATTTGCGAAGTGTCAAATTAACATGAAGCATCAACCAGCCAACGATCCGGTTTCGACAGATTGTGATCTTTTGCTCTGAACCAATACTGCCGACTCGACAAACACTTGGCGTTTTGAGCTGGAGGTTTTCCCCTGTGCTCCGGCAAACACGTTAAGTTTGCCACACACATGAGCGAGCAGTATATACCGCCACAGTACCGTGTACCACAAACACTTTGTGATCCGATCCTGGCCGATTAGGCATGACAGAGTGGTTGCGTTTCATGCAGCAGTTATATTGATGATAAAAATTGACACTGAGGTCAGCAAAGTTTGTAATAGAAAGACGAAAAGACAGAGTAACTGTTCTGGCCTATCGTTTATTTATATGCTGTGATTTAGTAATACGTGCCAATTGTCGGCATATGGTTATGAGCTGGTGATGAATATACACCTACAAGGGCACTAACAGCTACCCCACTATTCACGAAATGAATAAAAATGCTTGAAAACATCTAACCATTTTTCCCACTGAACCCGAACTGACCTAACGGTTGGTTAGTCCCCTGACTGGTTCCACCTACGTCCCCCCTAATCTTGATTCCCCCATTGCGTAAAACTGACCCTTGGATGTAAGTCACCGCCACATAAGGCCTTTACTGACTGTATAGCTACAGCGCGTTCAATCTTGATCCACCGGTTTTTTAGCGCTCCATAACGTTTTTACATTGCGCAGCTATTTCCGGGTTGGTGATTGTTTTAGTGCACTTGTTTCGCTACGTATCAATTCAATTAGCGCAGCCGATCACCTAGACAGCCAGCCCAAAGTTGTGGGGGGGGGGGTATTTCCGGAGCAACCTACCTAAATGCACAAGTTGGAGATTTTTTGCAAGGATAATCTCCCTTAGTGTACAATTTAAAAATTGAGAACGGGCATACCTCATTTCGCCACTCCTGGGCTACACCCATGCTCGCCAAGGCGTTCACTTCAAGACCACGAAGGCAATAACTTACGACACAAGTAATACCAGCGGTTGCTCGGAGTAAACACTGTCACAATGCACTCATATACACACCAATAAAAAGCGAGTTTTTTGACGTGTTTACTTACTTGTACAGTAGGGCAAGAATCTTGTAGTTGTTTTTGTGGGCCGCCATCATAAACGGGGTAAGTCCCGGTTCAAAGGGTGACGTGGTACCTGGCATGACCTGGATTGAAGTTTGTGGATCTTTCTCCAGAAGGAGTTCGATCGTCTCAATGTATTCACTCTGGATGGCGTAGAACAAGGCGTCGCCCATAGCAACACCCTCTGGAAAAATGAACACGCTTGGCGATTTTTTGCTCTTTGATAGACATTTTTTAAATTTATTGAGTGGTTAAAACGATCGTAAAAAGATTCAATNCGTCGCCCATAGCAACACCCTCTGGAAAAAATGAACACGCTTGGCGAATTTTTTAATCTTTGATAAACACCCGTGGTTAATATAAGACATTTTTTTTAATTTATTGAGTGGTAAAAAAGATCGTAAATAGATTCAATAGACTGCGGTTCCCTGGGGATCAGAGAAGTGATTTTAGGGAGCCCGTGAAGCGTCTTCAGCCTCTCTTAGTCGATAGTATTTCGCGTGAATACTGAAATATTGTATCGAATTACGTTTCATGTGCAGGGTTATTTGCGCTTTTTGTGGCACCACCGCGCAATACTTTGTGAATGCGATTTGGCACTCACAACGGTTTCTTTTGATAAATACTGTAGCCAGTTGTAGTTAACTTAACAAATACAAAATTTAAATTGAAACGCCTTGATACATTTTTCAATAATATTTCCATCTATACCTACAAACCAAATCCTTTACAGTGCCTAAAACAAAAACGGTACGTGTTTGGGTCTCAAGACCTATCCGAGACAGTAGCAGAAAACGTACGGCTGGATGACTAAGTGTTTTAAGCGGAGCAATTGAGGTTTTAACAAAGTCGCGCAACCCGTAAACACAATAAAACCATAGGCGTAACCAACCGCCCAAAAAATGGAACTTTACATAAAGGTTAGTACTCCTGGGAAAATCTCCTAAGTTGTACATTCAGTCAAGTTATTTGCCTCAACCCCAAAAAGAATTTGGGAGAAGGGCTGGCTACGCTATTCAATACAACAGATGTTACAGTGGGACTTCCTGTAGTCTGACAAACCTACCAACTTCGTTGACAATGAACTTCACAACATCCACATGGTTGTTGATTGTCGCTAAACTGAGGGCCGTGCGATCCAGCGAGTCCACACAATTCACGTCGAGGTGGAAAAGGTAGTAGCCTTGCTCCACGAACAGGTTGCGTAAGCCCTCGATGTCTCCGTCAGCCGAGAAGTGGAGGAAGTCGAGCTCGTGTGAGTTCAGTTCCCCTGTGGAAATGAAGCAATCGTGACACTTTCCAGCTACACTTGTCAACCTCGCATGATATTTCAAGGCCAAGTCAGTTGGCAAAGCGATGTCCTCACAAATTAGTAGAAATTACTATTTACAACGCTATGAAACAATAATATGTGCCTGAAAACAAGGGATGGGTAATTACGGCGCGACATGGGAACAAGAAAAAATTGTGAAGACTGGGCAAAGCGTCATAGCTTAGTTCTGCACAATATTAAGTGTGTTTGGTTAAAAAAGCAGCAAAAAAGGCATTGTTTTAAAGATGCTAAGAGCACATGTAATGGCTAAGCAATGAAAAATTGAGGTTTCATTACAATGTTGTTGTTCATTCAATCAATCAAAAATTTGATTTTGTTATTTGTAATTAGCATAAACGGGACGGTCAGACTCAACCAAAGGGCCGTCCAATGCCTAAGTCTGCTTTAAAAGGTTTCCAGTCGTTCCATCTGAAAATATCCCACGATGTTATTTCGAAAGGTTTTTTACGAAAAATCCCCACACAAGCCACCCAGAAATGGGTCCATACCTTATAATTTCAATCACATCAGTATGAAGACAATCTTAAAGCCTGGGCTTTCCTACAAGCCGCGGACGTTCACATTTACAATGACAAAGACAGTGGAGCAAAGGGTCATTGTAGAGGCAAGTGAGACAAATCAAACTGACCAGGCGTCCGATACATGTTTTAACGAGCCGCATCTGACGTTGCGATATTAATAACTGGTCGTTGACGTCATTTCGAGATAATTTAACTGAATGTTCCACAAAGGTCGTTAACAATCGCAACGTCACGCTACTGAATAGATGTTGAGGTTATTGACTCGTTAAAAAACCCAATGACATTTCGGCAAGGCGGTCGATTCCATTTTTAAGGGAATTTTTAACCTCTAAAGCAGTGGCTTCTCAACCTTTTTTTGCTTGCCGGTATCATCAACAAGTTCTCACAACTTCCTCAGTAATTTCCTAAAAGTAATTATTGTTCTCATGTTCTAAAACAAACAATTTGTTTGAATGTTATAGACATAATGCAGCATCTATTAACTTGGTCCAATGAATCAGCATCCTTGTACTCCCCTGGAAACATATCGTAGCCCTGGTAAGGAACCCCGCGCCAAAGGCTTTTCGTCTCTATTGAGGCAATTCTACAAAGCCTTTGTTAAAACAAAGAAATCTATTGAGCAGGTAATCCGCATGCGGACCTCGAGGTTGGATTTTTGCATATCAGTTGGCAACGCTGTGTGCAACTTGTGACTTATTACCACTTTGTGTTATCGCTAATATTAGCAAACTTAAAAAAATGCGACGTCACAATGAAAACATTGTAAATGGACTTGACGGGAATTTGATTTGGTTTAACGTTTCTGCCCCAACACCTAAAAGATTAGGCGGGCCCGGCTAGTACTATGAACCCGAATAATCAGCTATTCACCCAGTCAACTGAAAACAAAGCAATGGGCAAACTGATTACCGTCGTCTATCATGCGTGGTGCGATCATTATCCTATTTCCCATATCCACACTCTCTCCATTTGAATGTGTTGATCGTACCGACCTGTAACAACAATGCGTTCAGATAGAAGTTTCTAGAATGATCAAGGAAATAACAAACATAGGACTGCTTGCAAGCGGTCGTCTAACGCTTATTTCTACGTGGTCTGTGCTATAGACGTCTCTAAAGCGTTTTTTGGCTTATGTTGTATCGTAGGTAGATATGTCGCTTAACGCCTATTGTGATTCTAATCTGAACCTGATTTTAAGATTATACATTTCTAAAATAACTGGATTATTTTTCTGAAAAGCCCTCCTTAAGAATGCAAATTGCGTAATGAAAACTTAAAGGCAGATTATTGTCATGGCTGGTGAAACCAATTTATTCTGACTAGATCAGTATATAGTGAATACATTTTATTACAAACGTTCCCCTCACTATGCACTGATAATGACAAAAAAAAATTCTTGGAGTAGCTTTGTTGCAATATGGCGTCGATATTACTGTTCCGCACTGCTTTACCAGATTACTCCGTCAAAAATAAATATGAACAACAACTGAAAATACCCACTAGGTATAACATACAAGGTCCGTCTTAACAAAAAAGTTTTAGCAACCTCTAGACTTGTCAATCAATTTTCTGGCATTTACCAGCTTAATTGTTTACCTAACACCAATGCAGTAATTATTTCTATGAGTCGCAGGGTTGCTAGGCATTTTTGCTCTCGACCCAAGCTTGTTTGGGGATTTACGCATGTCTGCGCATGATGCTGCACACGCTCGCCCGGTTCAAGTTTCTGGCTAACGGAGCGGACAAACAGAACGAGCAACAACAGCAGAGACTAACAGGAAACGGTTGCTGCTTCAGTGGGCTGCAAACAGGCTGCTAAATTATATCTCTACCAGCCACACGCGCGCTGCATAACAGGTTCCTTGGTGTGAGAGACACTGAATCTGCCCACTTTAGTGCCGGATTTAGACTGAGGTCCTTAAGCTATATAGAGCTCTGCGCCCCCTGATTTTAAATTAAGTCAGCTATGGTAGAGGAAAAATTGAAGATATGCATGTTTTTTAATCACAGGAAAACCATCTAGCGTACACGTGTAAACACATTTCAGTAGAGCAATATTAATCTTAAGTTACTGGAGGCCCCCACAGATTGTGAATCACAAAGCTTTGGCCTATTAAGCTTGTATCTAAATATCGCATTGACCCTCGGAAAAAAACGAAATCGAAACTCAAAGTCAACGTCGTTAAAACACAAATCCACTCACCGCATGCGCCGGTTGTCACGTGACATGACGTCAGCGTGGACCTTCTCGTCACGTGATGTGTTGGCCAGATACCCGTCCTCGGGAGTTCTACGTCTGCGACTTAGGTTTCTAGAGGTCAGACGTGCTAAAACATAACGAAAATTCTGCGTAATCTTTTGCATTTCACCAACTTCATGTTAAGCATGACAATGCAGTCATTATGCAGTGATGATGACAACATCGATTATCGAAACGTTTGTATCACAATGTATTCACTATATTCAATACAGTTTTATTTTAGGTTTTCTTCAAGACCAATGTCTTGTGTTCAAAGGCATGTTACTGCTTTTAATATTTATAAATTCTACGTACGCCCAGACACAGTTAGCCAAGTGCAACCAGGGACCGACGACATGTCCCACTGACATTGCTGTCTATTTATACACACGCGTGACGCACAAGGCAATAGGTGAAGAGCAGCAAACGATCGTCTTCCTCTGTCAATCTACGCCCATCATATTTTGGAAACCCGGCTGGTCGTGCAAACGTCAATTTGCAGCAAATAACGCTGCCAATTTAACCACAATCTTTTTGTAGTCGCATGTAAGGTGCTAGTGTTGGCTTCAGTTACAGTCTTCACCTCAACTTCAATGCGTTAATGTGTCTTAAATGCTAACAGCTGGCCGGCCGGATCAAAGAAATGCCATACAGGCCGGTGACATACAAAAGCATGATCTGAAATTTCGTTGGCTGGGGCTATTTGTTACTTCGACAATAATGTAGGAACAAAAGAAACGAACAAATTGTAGGATAGTTCAATTAAAACATGACTGAAAGAGAACTTGTACATAGTGAATACATTGTATCGCAAACATTTCGGCAATCGCTGTTTTGTTGTCATTAGTGCAACAATTACGTATTTTCGGTACACGAAGTCACAAAAAATGTCATTCGGGTAAAATTAGCCGCTGTTTGTTTCACATTGGCCCAATGACACCGACGGAGATAAATGCCCTTAACCGTCAAAAAAAGGTGAAAGGCGTTACACTGTTTTGTAGACAAAGTATACAGACAGGTGGGCGGTTTCAAGCGCAGGTCAGACGTGGGGCATGTCACATTGATGCTATCAGAATGTTGTGAAATGTTTCGGTTATATAGTTATGTATTGAGTTATCACAGTGGTCCTTAACGTCTTTCCATATCAGTACCCCTTTAAAATCACCTACCAGTTGTCTAACCTCCTTCTGTATTTACCGGAAAGTAATTACTGTTCTTATGTTCAAATAACAAGCAATCTTTGTTCGGAAGTTATAGATGTAATGTAGTATCTATATAAATAACCCTAATGGTTCAGCATCCTTGTACCCCCTAGAAACAAATCTTGTACCACTGGTTAAGAACTGTGAATCACAATGAGGACACCGTTACCAGCAAATTTCTTTATATCTGGCAACGTTGCTAATGTTGGTTTTATCTTGTTTGACGCACTTGATTCACTTATTGATGATGTGAAGTTACCTTCTTTTCGTAGCAAATTATCCGATGATTTTTCTTCGTTTGACTCCTCGAAGCTTCTTTCTGTTTTGGAGATTAAGCAGTTAGAAGTAAAATGTTTTAGTTAGAAAGCACATCTTGCGATCACATTAAGCTGTAACAGAATGTTGGTTATTTTATAACGTATGATATACAAATTTACAGAAAAGACAAAACGAAAATGTGAATTAAATTACTTGTCGTAAAATCTGACAGTCTGCACCAATTTGGTAAAACCTGTATTTAAAAAAAGCATAGCGAAATCAACCACCGTAGCATCAAATAAAAAATATAATAAGATAAAAATAACAAACCTTGACTACTTTTTATTCGACATTATTCAACATGCATCTTATCACAAAATCTATGTTCCTCGGATAGCACACAGCTTAAAACTCAATACCAACACGTCACTATAGATTAAACGTTTATAATATCATTTGACGCAGTTTTAATCATTGTTGGCATAACCTGTGATTAACTCTCGAAGTGTTATTGCAGCAAGCATTTATATTGATTTATTAGTTCCTCTATGCTAATTGCAACGGTTTTATGATAAATTAAAGCTTCGTCGGTATAAACACAACGAATACTGTTGGTCTAAAACACTTCGCACTGAAATTGGAAGCCTTAGTTGAGAAGCCTGCATTGAACTAGCGCCAACGTTGTTATGAACAGCCAGATATCTGGAAATGTGGAATGTAAGCACCACGAGTAAGCAATCAATGTAAACATCATTGCAACACCGATTATCAGCGGAAAATCAGCTGTTTATAACTAACTGGTAATTAGAGATCTTCATGTTTAGCGCGCCTGACAACATAACATGTCGCGCACACAACCAAAAAAGTGGGTAGCCGCCTGTTTCGTGTTTTTCACTGCGGTAGTATTGTTAAACAAAAAGGTTACGACAAAAATTGCGTCATTCTAGTTTTTAATGCGAATTTGATGGCAGTTATGAGGTGAAAAATCTCTCTTTTCATCTTGAAGTTCTACCAAATAACAATAAAAGCTAGTAACGCCATAATCGCAACAGCGTTCCAAGTCGACAAAAACATGACACTCTAAAATAAAGTATTTCTCATCAACAACAAACTAAACAACAAAGTTTTTTCGTCCGGTGTAAAACGTTGAAAAACACGACTGATCAACAAAGCGTTAGGAAATCTTCCTGTGCAGAATTTAAAGAGGGTGTTTGGTTTCAAAACTGTTATGCAACCATGCGAATACCCGCTTGACGGTGCGTTTAACTGTTTCGACCCCAAAACCACACATGCTTCAAATGTAAATNTCTGGAAATGTGGAATGTAAGCACCACGAGTAAGCAATCAATGTAAACATCATTGCAACACCGATTATCAGCGGAAAATCAGCTGTTTATAACTAACTGGTAATTAGAGATCTTCATGTTTAGCGCGCCTGACAACATAACATGTCGCGCACACAACCAAAAAAGTGGGTAGCCGCCTGTTTCGTGTTTTTCACTGCGGTAGTATTGTTAAACAAAAAGGTTACGACAAAAATTGCGTCATTCTAGTTTTTAATGCGAATTTGATGGCAGTTATGAGGTGAAAAATCTCTCTTTTCATCTTGAAGTTCTACCAAATAACAATAAAAGCTAGTAACGCCATAATCGCAACAGCGTTCCAAGTCGACAAAAACATGACACTCTAAAATAAAGTATTTCTCATCAACAACAAACTAAACAACAAAGTTTTTTCGTCCGGTGTAAAACGTTGAAAAACACGACTGATCAACAAAGCGTTAGGAAATCTTCCTGTGCAGAATTTAAAGAGGGTGTTTGGTTTCAAAACTGTTATGCAACCATGCGAATACCCGCTTGACGGTGCGTTTAACTGTTTCGACCCCAAAACCACACATGCTTCAAACGTAAATTTTTATTTTTCTAATTGCTGAAACCTGCAAATGGCTGATGGGCTATCGATGGGCTGCAAAGGGGTAAGATTCCGTTTTTAATCAGGACGATGATGCCAAATCTTAATTTCGTATTTGCCAAAATTAAAAAATGTCACCGATTCTGGTATTAGTTGTTTAGTGTTTGTTTTTAACATTAATTACTTAACACACACAAGTCGCTGTTGGCTTTTTTCGACCTCAAGTTTTACGCAATTCGAATAAACAAGTTCTTATAGACAAATCCGTGTGGTCCGTAATAGAAGATTTAATAGAAGATTAAATAACACGCAACGCAGTAACAAAAAGCTACAATAAAAATTAAATTCCTATTC